>PVIC010000290.1:0-96078 GCA_004025085.1 Thryonomys swinderianus
GTGATGAGGGGAAGGAATAAATATGATACAGAAAGAAAATAAAAGAGCATGTATAAGGGGGGAGGAGGGGGGAGTGGGTAGGGATATGGGTAAAAATGAGAATTAACTTGTGGTATATACTGGTACAAATTTCCCAATGTTATATGTGATTTTGAGATGTATATAAATTGTACCAATAAAGAATTCAATAAAAAAAATTCATATAACCTGAAATTAACCATTTTAAAGTGTGGAATTTCATGGCATTCCCAAGGCCACCTCTAGCTAGTTCAGAAATGTTTTCATCACTTCAAAGAGAACACTATACCATTGAGCACTTATCCACCAAAACTTTTCTGGTCCCAGGTAACCACAAATCTGCTTTCTGTCTATTTACTTATGCAAACTGTTTTATATAAATGAAAACATATAACATGTTTAACATATGTCTAGCTTTTTTCAATTAACACAGCTTTCAAGGTTCATCTGTATTGTTGCATGTCTTAGTGTTTCATTTTTTCTTATGACTGAAGAATATTTATCATTGTGTATGTGTGTGTATAAACACTTTGTGTCTGTTCAGCAGTTGAATTGATGAACTTTTGACTATTGTGAGTAGTGTAAATAGGAATATAAGTGTACATGGATTTGTTTGATGACCTGGGTCCAATACTTTCAGCCATATACTTAGGAGTGGAATTTCAGGCTAACTTTTTGAGAAACCAAACTCTTTTCCATGCTAATTGCACCTTGTTATATTGCTCCCTCATACTTTGTGAGGCTTCTATCAATTTTTCCACATTCTTGCCAACATTAGCTATATTCCCCTTTTAAATTTTAGTTACCCTAATCTGCAAAGAGTACATTCTCACGTGGCTAACAATGTTGAGCAGTTTTTCATGTACTTTCAGATCTTTTTTTTTTTTGAGACAGGGTCTCGCTTTGTAGTTCAGGCTGGCTCTGAGCTCACTATGTAGCCCAGGCAAGCCTCGAACTCAGCAATCCGCCTGTCTCTGCCTCCTGAGTGTTGGGATTACAGGCGTGAGCCACCACGCCTGGCTCAGATCTTTTTAATACTGTCATTTTTTTGGGAGAAAGTTCTGTTCAGTTTCCTTATCCATTTTTATGTTTTTATGTTGCTTGTCTTTTGTTATTGATCCTGCCACCCTTTTGAAATGGGTGTGAAGTATTCAGTGGTGGGCTCTATTTGTATTCCAGTCTGAAATCAAGACTTCGTTCTCATGATAAAGAGGACTATATGTTGGGAGAATAGGCAACAAATGTTTCACACCACTAGGAAAATACTAAGGCTTGATTCTCTGAGGTGCCCTAGGGCAAGTTTCCCGTGACCTTGCAGAATAATAACTCTGTGCCACAAACTCATCAGTTTTACTTAATATTTTTGTTTCCCTGAATAGGAAATCATTTCACATAGCTACTGGGAAGAGGTGAGTGGAGGGTAAATGAACTCCCAGGGCTGATGATTTCTGTTGCATTCCCTCTCTGTAAGAGCCATGATCTCAACCTCAAGGTTTTTCCACGTGGTTAGTATGTCCTCTTGCCTGGGTGAAATGAACTCTGCCACCAAATTTTTAAAATAAATCTTCAAAGAAAGGGTGACTGACCATCCCAGTCTGACTCTGACAGTCCTGGTTTTGGCACTGAAAATCTTGTATCCTAGGAAACCTCACCATATGTGAATAGCCTTGATTTCTAGAAAGGCACATAGGAAGTTGAGGGGAGGGAGTACAGAATGCAGTATTGCAAGCCTCAAAACAGTGGCTGAAAGCAGTAATGTTTTCAGGGTCAAATGCTGATAATTTCAGCTACTTGGAGGCTGAAGGAGGAGGATGGAAAGTTCAGGGCATTCTGGGCCATTTAGTAACTTAGGAAGGCCCTTTCACAGTGGAGATATAGCTCAGTGCAAAGGATCTGGGCTCATGTCTAGGACTGGGGGGAAAAGCAAGAAAGGGTAGTTTTGTAGACATGAGCCTATCAGACAGTACAACTTGATGGTGTTGTTGCTGTTCCTAGAAAAGACATTGAAACATTGATCTGCTGTGAAATACTTTCAAAGTGTGAGAAAATAAGAATTCTCTCTAATTTTAAACCACACTGAAGATGGAAGCTGGGAAAAGATTATTGTAAAGCAGAGATTTATATTTAATTTCTCTGAAGCTGTTCAGTGATCTTTGAAGGATCGCTAAGGATCCAGGGAACGGATGAAAGAACTACACTTAAATCATTTTAGGTTATGATGCTTAAATGGCAAAACAATACACAATAAAGTAAAACAATCCAAAACGAAGAGTTAGAATATCCTCATGATTTGAAAATAGGACTACTATAGACTTTAAAAGGTTATCAAATGGAAAGGACAGAGAAATTAACCAATATTTTTAATTTTTTTCCCTTAGTGTTACTTGTTTGGAATTCAACTTTGATCTCACAAGTTCAGATTATTTTTGTGTTTTAAAAACATTTTTGAAAGAAGTTTAACTGTGTAGTATTTAAAATCATGACCATATTAGACATGTAGAACCTTTACATGAATTTAAAAATGCAAATGATCTGATGAACAGACAACTCACTGGTCCATCACAGCAAGCCAGGGATAGAATGGATATGAATTTTTGAATGAAAGCTAATTACTACACATCTACCTGATATTGTAAGTCAATAAAAAGTAATGATAATAGTAACAGCATCAACAAAACCCACAAAAATGGAGGAAATGGTATTAACATCAGATAAAATAGAATTTAAGGGAAAAAGCATTAAAGGGGACAAAGAATAGTTTATATTGAAAATAAAACTTTCCACATATAGTAGTACCTTATCACATAATTGCAAAATATGTGAGGCTAAACTGAGAGTTTAACCAGAAAACTATGGCTCTTTTAAAATGCAAGAAATCAAATAGATAAAGACATTATTTCAAAAGAAGCCTTGAATAGTAGAACTACTAAAGTTAAAAAGGTGATCCTACTCAAAAAAGTTGAATTACACATTTTTCATATATCCACAAATCACAAGAATTTTCTCTGTGTAAATTTCTTATGTCACTTCTGATATTGAGTACTGAATATAAAATTCTATCTCATGTATTACAGATAAAAAATTATTAGAGTTAAGGAAAAAATGATCATTTATGAACACTGTTAGCTACCTTGGAAATCCACATTCATAGTTACTGAACTGGATACTGCTAATCATTTTTTTTGTCATTGTAACAAATAACTGAGATAATTATCTGCTAAAGAGAAATGGTTTTTTACCCTTACACTTCTGGAGATTTCGGTCCATAATTGGCTGGACCTATTGTTTTGATCATGTGGCAAGGTGGGACATCAAAATGGGTAGCCTATGGTGGAACAAAACTATTCACTTTTCATTGCTAGGAAGCAAAAGAAACAGAGGATGAGACTAGAATCCCACAAGGTCTTTTAGAGACACGCCCCTAATAAAGTAAGGACCTCCTACCATGTGCCATTTCTCAGAGTTCACTACCTCCTAATAGCCTGCCCTGAGGCCATGCTCTTCATACATAGGTCTTTGAGGGATATGGAAAATCTGAACTGCAGTCAATTTGTAGATTTCTTTTAAGGCTACTTTGAGTTTTAAGATAGATATATGGGAATTGATTGGATTCCATTTAGCAAAAATAATTGATTAAAAAATAATAGTGGAAAAAAGAGACTTTACTTCAACTTATAGTAAAGTGAAACAATACCTGATCTAGTAGCCATCTCTGTCTATAGTGAGACACATCACATGCAATGCATCTCTCCTTGGTGCAGGATTGCCCTGCCGGTCTACACAGCTTCTAGGGAAGTTTTACCAAACAGAGTGTGTTTTTATTTCTGTAACTTTTCTTTTTCTATGATTCCATTGTGATCAATCTTTTTCTAAATTTACCAATGTATTCAAGCTATTTATGCCCAAATCTTGACTTAGAAGCCTTTCTTTAAAGATCAATTTAAAGATCTTTTAGTTGGAAACTTTTCTGTTACACACACACACACACACACACACACACACACACATATCTATCTATCTATCTATCTATCTATCTATCTATCTATCTATCTATCTATCTATATCTTCCCTGATATTGGGGAATTAACTGATTTTATTTATAATAAAATATAAGTATGAATTTATAATTTATAGCATGTAATATGTAAATCAGCTTTTTATAATTTAATTCATAATGTTTATCTAAATTATACTCATACAATGTGTACTCATATGTATATGTCTATATTCACATATTTTATCTGTTACATGAGTTATTC
Organism: Thryonomys swinderianus; assembly: GCA_004025085.1. Classification (NCBI taxonomy): domain Eukaryota; kingdom Metazoa; phylum Chordata; class Mammalia; order Rodentia; family Thryonomyidae; genus Thryonomys; species Thryonomys swinderianus. The sequence continues at coordinate 4,278 of PVIC010000290.1, forward strand.
TAACCTAATGTTAGTCTGAAGTTTGGTAAGAGTGTAATTAAACAGTTCTGTTCATAGATCAGAATTGTCAGTGTGGATTAAAGCCATGAAGGAATTTCATTCCTTTGATCTAAAAATTGTATTTTTAAAACTCTTCTTAAAGAAATGATTATATATATATATATATGTGAATATCTGTGACAATATTGCTTCTAATAGTAAAAGAGTAGAAATATTTTAAAATTTGAATAGCAGAGTATTGAAGTAAGTAATGATATGTATGTAACATTTAACATTACGGAGTTGTTAAAGAATCATATTTTAGGAAAATATTTGCAATACTTAGGATAATGCTAAAATATATTATTAGGTAAAAAATACAGATAAGGCTTATAAAACAGCATGTAGAGTATGATAAATTTTATATATATATATGTATACATGTGTATTAGCAACCTATCTGTTATACATCCTTTCAGTCATTTATCTATTGAAAGCTATTATAAATAATATCATAAATGGACTTTAACTTTGATTTTTTTCATGTTTTCTTTAGTTAATTTTTTTAGTCTTCTAGTGTAGTAGTTTTAGAAATAGTTATGAATATGGAAAGAACATCTTGATTCATTAGTCTATGTGATTATATCAGCTAAGGTGATGGGTATTGCAGGAAAATTTGAGTCCTCTTTTCACCCCACGTGGGACTGCTCCTCCTGATTCTATTTAGAAGTGTCCCAGTGAAGAAGGGAACTTGGTGCCTTACTGTTGCTCAGCTTCCCCACAGCATCCTTTTTACAAGGGATGAAATGCTCAGATAAAATGCTAATGGTCCTGATAGAGAGAGGCATCAAGATGGAGGCCAGACAATGCCATTACAAAAATCCAGGCTTGTGGCTGGATCAAACAATTTTCATTTCTCTGGAGATTGTACTGATGCAGAAGAGCTGATTTAGCCATTTTTTTCCTAATACATGGCATACTGAAGGTGTCATTCAAGCCCATTTATGTCTTTTTCTGTTCTAGACTCTGCAGCCTATGTGGGATGATAATTCCTCTCCATGCTGAGAAGCTTTTACCTAATGCCAAACTTGATGATTCTGAGATTTCCATGTAGGCACTTAGTGGGAGACTCGCTTCATTGGGTCTTCTTGTTCAGGCCTTTGGGAGACTTGACCCATGAAGAAATGGGTGGACATTGGAAGAAGAACCCATTTCTATGTCTTTTTTTTTTTTTGTGGTGCCAAACAGGGATCCAATTCAGGACTGAGCTTGCCAGGCAGGTGTGGTGCCACTGAACTACATCCCTGGTCTAAATCCCTGTTTCTTTTATTCTGTTTTTTTATTTTTTTTATTATTATTTTTTTAAGACAAGGTCTCAATTTTGTAGTTCAGGCTGGCTCTGAGCTCACTTGTAGCCCAGGCAAGCCTCAAACTCAGCAATCCTCCTGCCTTTGCCTCCCAAGTGCTGGGATTACAGGTGTGAGCCATCATGCCCTGCACTGTGGTATGTGGTACTGATTGCTGGTGGGTGTGAGTCACCATGCCCAGTACTGTCTTATGTGGTTAACCACTAAGCTAAATCTCTTGTCTTAAATCCCTGTTTCTTAACAGAATGGAGAAGCTCAGTGTGTAGAAAGTGGTACCTGAAGTGATCTCTTAAGATTCCCTCATAGCAGACAATTTCAGCCAGATTTCAAAAACTATCTAAAAACTTTCAGAACATTTTTTGTGTTTATTCTAACCATTCTCTTATCATAAACACAAAAGCTGTTTGTGTTAAACAGTTCCACCAGTTGGAAGTGACAACAGCCTATCTGGCCAGTCTATGAGGCCAAAGGAGAGGTGTAAGGGGGAGTTGCTGGGTTCAGTTTCCAAATTTTCTATCTGGGAATGAGACTGTCAGGGGTAGAGTAGGATCTTTCAGAGTTACGCATTCTCCTGTGAAGAATTCTGTCCTGATATTGGCTCTTGACTTTCCCATTTTTTATTTCTTCCTTCACTCCTACTCATATCCTGTTGGAACAACTCATTTTGTTCTTATCCTATCCTGGGGTTTACTTATGAGTACAAATCAGAATACATCTGCACTTTCTCAGAACACTCGTCGTTTGGCTGGGCCTTTTCATAATTAGATTTTTCAAAAACCTTTCTCCTCATATATCAATTATTCCACTTCCTTAATCATCTTCCTTAGTGTTCTCCATAATCCTACTCATTTGTCAAGCTGTCTGGGTCTAGGCTTCAGGATTTGCAGTGTAAGAGGTGCATACCCATGGAGCTCAAGTTCTGCTTGACTATCATCTTGGGATTTTTTTTTTCTCCTACCTTTTTCTTTAAGATCCTCACTTGCCCAGCCAGATCATAACATACCCTTCAGCATTTGATTCAGAAGGTTGTTCAATTTGATGTGCTTTTAGATTTCTGTGATGACACTCTTAGAAGCAGAGTGTTCCAGAAATAGAAGCTTTCTGTGTCTGTGACCTCTTGTACTGGAAAACTCATATTCTTGAATCATTAAGCAGTTTTACAACAAATTAATCTATAATCTTAGTGATGCTCAATAGACAAGATCAATCATGGAGTGAATTCTTGATCTTTTCAAGTAGTTAGTGTGGGGAAGATACGGTGGGATTCAGGCACATAGCAGGCAAACCTCTGTTCGAGCTGGATGTCAGAGAATGAAAATTTACACTATGGTGATTGAATCATGGTGACTGAATCATTGAATCATGAGTTTGAACCCCATCAAACTCAGCACAAAAGGAACAATTTAGCAGGGTCTTAGGTAAAAGACATATACAAGGAAAGATATATATTTCTACAATTTGTCATTTAGGTCTTTCTGTAGAACCCGATACAAATATATGTCTTTTGACATATTCTTTTCTACTTGTAGACATTATTTTATGATGAGCATAAATTTATTATAGTCACTAAGCACAAGTGATTCACTTTTTCAATTGATCTGTGTTTTTAATTGCTTAACTCACTCATATGTTTATTCTTTCACCATGGGTTTATTGACAGCTTCCTCTAGGCTGGGTACTGTGTGGGCAGTAGGAATGAAGTGCTGCCTAGGAACAGATAAGGTCTCTCTCTGTTTTCATGGTTGTTATAGATTGACAGGAAAGACAAATGTTAATCATAACAGCCCACAAATACAGAGTCAAAGCGATGGTAACTGCTGACTGAAATGTATGATGAAGGGCACGTGGGAAGGATATTTTGGATTTAGTTGAGTTTACTTATAGTCATTTGGGACCAATGTAGACCACCATGTACAGGTGTGCTCTGTGGGCTCTTAAGATGTTGCTGTGTTTATCATAGTTTTGGTATTTCTTTTTTGCACTTGACACATATCTCACATTGTTTAGTTCATTAGAATTAGGAGATGAGAAGTCTTTATGTTTTTCAGTTTTGCATTCCTACGAAGAAGTACTTGAGAGAACTTAAAAGACAAAAGATTTATTTAGATGACAATTTGAAGGTTTGTGCTTTGAAAGATTGTGGGCACCTCACGGCAGTAGTGTGCTTCAGTTGAGTGCTTGTGTCACTTGCCAGGAAGCAGAAAGAGAGATAGATGGTCTGGGTCCACAACCCTTTGTGAGGGCACACTCTCAATGACCTAGACTAAGGCCTCATTTCTTGAAGATCCACAGTTCTTACTTCTGCCACCCTGGGGTCCTAGTTTTTTTGTATGTACTTTTGGAGAACAATTGTTTTGACTATTTTAGCCTGTAAACATAATTCTTCTACCAAAACTGTATCTGGAAAAACTTTTAAAAATTTCTGTCTACTATCTACCTGTCTGTCAGGCAGTCTGTCTATCTATCATCTATCTCAATTTTCTGACTTGCTAGGACCTCACATGTTCAGATTAAAGAAATTTGATTCTAAATATGATGGAAAATCTGGCATCCCTTCACTTTCATTGTTTGCTAATTCATATATCTATGGCAAGTTTTCTATGGACCAAAAAGCAATTGTGATGATAATTACACCATACAAAAGAGTTATATATAGAAAGAAACTGGTATTGCAAGTTCAAGACTTCAAAAGATTCTCAATCATTTCTTGCCTTAGGGAATATTTGGTGTTTTTCCTTTAACTCAGACTGTTACTTTCCAGTATTTCTAAGTTTTTCTATGCCAGTTTTACCCTGGGGGTGTCTTTCAACAGCTATCCTCTTGTTGTAGATAATAAAACTAACCAGAGGAGATAAAAAGACTCAGCAATCAGATATTTTGAGAACTCTGATCCAAATTCAACAGGATTTTTTTCAACCATAGGCTGTATCATATTCTTTAATACATTAATACATGTTGGAAATTTCTAAAATAGTGATGTTAAAATCTGCAGAAAGATCTACAATAAATATTTCTAAGAAATTATATTATTTGCGACTGGCTACCATAGAATATACTCTGACTTAAATAATTTGGAAACTAGGAGCAGGTGATACTTGTAAGAGATGAAGAACTTGGCTAAATTGCATAATGGGGGAAGGTAGAACTACAGGTGATGACTTTGGATAAACAGGGTCAAGAGGACACAGATAAAGTAACAAAGGATGGTTAAACCAAAAGAGTCAGGAGTGAAGAGATTTCAAAGGGTGAGTCGCCTCTGCTGTCTAGAGCATCTTACTGTGGTTATACAAGCCATCAGATACACCTGCGTGATCAAAATCAAAGATACTACAGAAATTTTAGAATGAAAAGATGAAGTATTCCTTCTGCCTGCCAATTCCATCCCTAGAGATGCTGCTAAAACCAACTGGCAGTGCATGTTTTAGTCTTTTTGATACTTGTTAAACATATGCATGTGTTTCTGTCTGAGTGTATGTAAAATTGCATGTGCACACTTTTTTGTTGTGTACTTTAGAATGTTTGCTGCAATATTCTTCTGGAAACAAGTTGTTTCTTTCTATTTAACAAAATACAGAGCCCTGTGTTACTCCTTTTGTGTGCATCATGCAGATATTTTATGATTTTTTTCAGCCATTGCAGGATGGGAGGATATGTGTGAAGTGGCTCCTGCACTCATCTGAAAAGACCATGTCTTGAGATTTGTTTCCACCACATCTATTTTTTTGGATCTACTAACCCAGAACTAATGCTCTCTGTGTCTGTTTTTTGTCCTAAAAGAAGACTTAATTTCTTGAGGCTGTTAACAATTGAGTCTTCGCCCACAGCTGTGTATTGGGTTCCACAGGATGTGATAATGTGGGGCCTTTTTAAGGCTCTGCATAGTCCTTGTCTATCCTTGTGCATACAGTGTCCTCTCTTCTTGCTCTTTAGGGCACCACAGGATCTGTGCTTCTTGCTCATGACCCTGTACTGTTACAGAAATCGTGACACAGCTTGACAGATGACCTAGTCCATTTTGGGTGAACTCTTCTAACTACATGTGTGGTTTGAATAGTGTAAATCTGATGAATGAGTTCACAGGCAGGGTTTTGGCAGCACAAGAGATTCTGCCTTCCTGAGGAGAATTTAAAAAGTTTTCCTAGTGTTTATCAGGAAAATTACTTCTCATAATTTATAGTATTTGAATCTAATTATATTTATCAACAAATATTCTAGAAATGTACAGAACTCACCCTGCCAAAACCCTTTAATCTTTAATCCCATTTACTCCTATCAATGGCATTGTTAAAATAAACATGGGTGATTCTAACATGCTTGGGAGTTTATACAACTCTCCCACTTGCAAGAACCAAGATATTACCGTGTTTATCACAGACAAGTGATGGCCTTCACTTGAGGACTGGATTGATTTCCAACAGAAAGATTATTTTGTAAATCTAAATCCCATACAAATGTTGTTAATTGTCACACATGTATCTCAAGTTTGTTGTTCAACCGCATTGTTTGAATGTCTACATGGTATATTATGGAAGATAAATCAATTCTTTAAAAGTTAAAACAATTTAATTCTTTATTTCTTCATTTTTAAAAGTTCATTTTGGTTTGGATTCTTTTTTTAATTGAATTCTTTATTGGTACAATTTATATACATCTCAAAATCATGTATAACACTGGGGAATTTGTACCAGTATATGACACAAGTTAATTTTCATTTTTACCCATATCCCTACCCACCCACACCTCCTCACCCCCTTTATACATGCTCTTTTATTTTCTTTCTGTATCATATTTATTCCTTCCCCTCATCACATTCCCACACCAAATTTCCTATGGAAATTTCCCACTCTATAAAAGCTGTCATACTTTCTAGAGCTCATTTGCATCTACAGGTGTTCATGTCAAAGAGAAGATCCGGAATTTGCCCATCTGTGATCTATTGATTTCACTTATTAGTATATCCTCCAGGTGTCTCCATTTGCACCTAAATGGATCGACTTGTCATTCTTTATGGCAGAGTAATACTCCATTTTATAAAAAAACCACATCTTCTTTATCCACTCTCCAGTTGATGGACATTTGGGTTGTTTCCAAGATTGAGGTATCACGAACTGAGCTGCTATGAACAAGGGTGTACATCTGTCTTTCCAATGTGATTTTTTAAATTCTTTTGGGTATATTCCTAGCAGAGGGATAGCAGGGTTAAATGGAACTCACAATGGATATGAGACTTAAACATTAAAACAGAAACAATAAGCCTTCTGGAAAACAGGCTAGGTAAAGCTCTTGGAGACATTGGCTTAGGCAGAGACTTTATGAATAAAACCTCTATAGCACAAGAACTAGCAGAAAGAATCAACAAATGGGATCTCATTCTACTGAAAAGTTTCTGCACAGCCAAAAAAGTCACTGGCACTGCTAAAAGACAACCAACAACATGGGAAAAAAAATCTTTACTAGCTGTTTATCAGACAAAGGGCTATTATTTACAATATATAAAGAATTCAAACAGATCAGCCTCCCCAGGTTTAAAGACCCAATTCAAAAATGGGCATCTGAAATGAACAGACACTTCTCAGAGGCAGAAGTCAAAGCAGCCAAGAAGCATATGAAGAAATGTTCCACATCACTGGTCATTTGAGAGATGCAAATGAAAACAACACTGAGATTTCATCTCACTCCACAAAGAATGGCCGCTATCACAAAATCAACCAACGATAAATGCTGGCGTGGCTGTGGGGAGAAAGGAACCCTTCTCCACTGTTGGTGGGATTGCAGACTTGTGCAACCATTGTGGAGATCCGTGTGGAGATTTCTCAGAAAACTAGGTTTGGATTCATTTTAAGTGACGGTATGTATATATAGAGACAGTATATACCAGAGACGTTAGAGTTTTAATGAGTATCCTTTTCTGTCGCACTTGCCACATTGTGAATACTCAGTGAATTCCACTGACTCTCAGTCCACTGTCAAAATCAGACAGAATCTTCCATTATGGTGGGTTTAATAACATTCTATAACCTTACAACAGTGAAAGCTCAGTGTTCATATTTTCTACTATGTTTCCGAGAACCGGGAAACATGGTAGTATGTGGGCATTAAGAATGTGCTTGATGGGATTTGAGCAGAACAATCAAATCATCTTTGTTACCATAATACAATCAGTGCCAATATCAGCATTAAACACAGTAAATAAAATTACAAGTTTTGTTAATTTCTATTTTGAGGACTTTGAGCTCATGAGTTGCCTCTATGTTTGTATGCCAAAATTTAGAATTAATCAGCAATGTATATACAACATGTAGATCGTAAATGTACCTCCAGAGCCCTTTGGGGATAAAAGGTCACTGGGGAATCAGGGAGGTAGGGAGACAGGAGGAGTGGGTGGGTAGGGATATGGGTAAAAATGAGAATTAACTTGTGTCATATATTGGTACAAATTCCCCAATGTTGTCTGTGATTGTGAGATGTATATAAATTGTACCAATAAAGAATTCAATTTAAAAAAGAAAATGCACCAATAAAATCAATTATCAAAAAGAAAAGAAAAGAAAAAAAAAAGAATGTGCTTTATGGGAAAGAACAAAGGAAGGGGACCCAGAGGACTTCCTGTTGAAAGTGAGGGAGTGGTGAAGACTGTAGTATGTATGTAAGACTCTTTTGTGTGTGTGCATGTGTGCCCCTGTTCGGGGGTTAGGTAGCATATTGTATCTGCAGCTCTCTGAGAGATTATAGCTATTGTTAGACTTCATTACTAGTAAATTCCACCCTTTAAATGAGTAGCATGGCCATTTTTTTCAAGTCCTTCTGTCATTTTGACTTAACAAGATCTTAATTTCCAAGAGATAAACTGTCCAAGGATTCTGGGATTTGTAGACATAAATCTTATCCATCTAGGTATGAGCTGCAAGTCACTGTGAGCCTCTGAGGTGGACAGAAATGAATAACCCTTCTGTCTGGAACCTCAGGATCCAGATTAGACAGAGTCTCCCAGAACACAATCATCTCTTAATTTCAAGTAAGAAAGGGGGACCTTCATGAAATCTTTACTTGGAGTTCTGGCAGTCATAGCGTCAGTGAAAAGCATCATGAAGGGTCTTGAGGATTTGGCCTAAAAGAGTAATGGCCTACAAATCCTTCTGTTATTTCTTCAGGAAGTCCCTTGGTCAAACCTAGGAAGCACTGCAGCCTAGGGCAGTGCTTCGTAAGTGCAGTTGCTGGACCAGCAGAGCCCAGAAGTTGCTAGAAGTTGATTCTCAGGCCCCATCCCCAACATCCTGGGTCAGATATTGTGGGGTTGGTGCTCAGCACTATATTTAACAAGCCTTTGGGTATTCTGTGCACACTTACTGGTCTATGACTGGTGGTGAACTTTCCTGGTGCTGTTCTGCGTGCCTCCAAGTGATGAGCAGTTTGTAGTTCTGCCACACCCTCTTCTCTAAAGACCTGTGTAGTTTATTTTGAAGAGGGATGAATAACTTATCATAACATCCAATGACAGGTTTTCCTTGATTTTTTTACTCTGTTTGAATAGTTGAAATAGTTTGAAAGTTGACCATCTCAACCATTTTTAAGCATGCAATTTAGTGATATTTACTACATCCACATCGTAGAACCACCACTATATCCAGAACTTTCTTATTACCTCAAACGAAACTCTGCAACATTAAACAATAATTCCCAGACCCCCTCTGCTCCCCTTATCCCTGGGAACATTGAATCTACTTTCTGTCTCTGCATGTTTGCCCATGAGTCACCCAATATTTCTCTTTGTGAATGACAACATTTAGATGTTTGGGTTGCACTAGAGCTAGAAGGTGCTAAGCTTTGGTACCATGTAGGGGCCCTATTACATCTCACCCAAACAGACCAAAGTAGAGTCAGTTTCTATTTTGCTTTGCATTCAGCTAGAGCAAAATCAGATACATTTTTGTTCATTGAATGAATTAGAAAATGTTTTCTGGGTGCCAGTTTTGTCTCGTGTATTGATGCTGGATATTGTATCTTTCCCTTTGTGCTCTCAGATATTTCAGAAGTGGATAGTATCATACATATATCCAATTAGTGTGTGATAAAGCAGTTATTCTACTATAGTCATCTAGTGAACATTCTGGTAAATTTTATTTTGCAAGTATATTCCTAATTATATACTTTACTCATATATTTATATATATGATAGTATAGGATTATACTCATAGATTCACTTATATTGAACTTTATGAGTAACTGAAAGAAGGTAATGTTTACCTTAAGTGCTAATTTGAAAGTCACTCCTCTAAGGAGCAGAGACTATTTGTAAGAGCTTATTTAAATTCTGATCTGTTGCTTTCTTTCCAGAACTTTACATTTTCTTTAGGTACTAGGGATTCTCAAAAGCTTTCACCTGAGTCCTTTTCCTGAGCATGTTGCCTGTGGATTTCGATGTAATTCAAAACCATTTTCCTCTTTGCAGAGTTGCTGCATATACCATACCAGGCAGGGTGGGGCTCTGGTCTTGATTACAGGAGTTGCTCCTGTTCCCCATCACAAGCAGTAGCCATCCTCTTTCCCTGCTGGATGTTACTAGCCAAGTCAGCCTGAGGTCTGGGCTTCGGTTCTCCTACAGCAATTATTGTGATTAATGGTGGCTCCCACAAGCTGTGTTTGACAGCATCTGGATAAGTTAGGTATATGATTTTTTTTTTCTTTTCCCTTCCAGAGAAAAATGGACAAATTCCATCCTGGGCACAAGATCTGATTCAAACTTTCTACCATTTATTCCTCGTATTTTTTTCCTTTTACCACCATGAAGGAGCTATCTCAGGTTTCCATTTCTATTGTCTCCTTTTCCCCACAAAAATGGTGACTCACAAAATCCATGTTACCTATTTCCTTTCGCCACCTGACTTTGTGTGTGTGTGTGTGTGTGTGTGTGTGTGTGTGTCCCTGCATGTTATTTTGCCCTTTTCTCTAGTCCCTCTCAAGTCAGGCAGGAAGGTAGGACTGTACCAGATGGTATTCTAGGGATCCGTGCTCATGGGCAACACGTCCAACCCTTTGTAAAGGTCCTCCTCCTTCTTTGTCCCCCTGCTATTTAGCCTCTTTTGTTTTCCTTTTTGATTTTCTTTTTCCTCTGCAATAGCCCTGCTTCCCACTGTCCACTCTAGCAAGGCTCTAAGATTAACTTCTAAGGCTAGTGTTTTCTTTATTTTGAAAATATCCTGAAGAAATTATCTGGCCTCAGTGCTCAATGTGGTTCAGACACCAGGGATCAAATACATGAATTTTGGATGCAGATAGATGCCAGACATGTTCTAGTAGTACTGCTTTCTAATGTGGCTACTCCAGGCATGTTGACTTATCATTGATGAGAAGTGACTGAGCTAATATTACTTTTTAAAGAAATTTGTCACAAAGCCCTGTAAGCTCTATATGGGAAATAAATCATGTTCTTGGAAAGATCACTCTAGCTGGATCCTATACAATAGTTTGAAGGATGTCTTAGACAGGGGTGCTTTAGTACTGGGACTAATGGTTAGGTGAGAGATGACTTTTGGGTGATTTCTATTAAATCTTTGATTTAAAAATGATGATTTCTAGTTTCCATTACAAGAGCCTTGGATTTCTTTTTAAAATTAATTACTAAGAACTTGTGTGTGTGTGTGTTTGTGCTCATATGTATGTGCATGTTGCATGTATGTTGCTACTATGATAAATGAAATTTTTAAAAAATATATTTTTGAACTGTTTCTTGCTAATACTTAAAACTATAGCTGATTTTTTTTGAGACAGGATCTCACTTTGTAGTTCAGGCTGGCTCTGAGCTCACTATGTAGCTCAGGCAAGCCTTGAGCTCAGCAATCCTACTTCTGTCCCCTGAGTGCTGGGATTACAGGCTTGAGCCACCAAGCCTGGCATTTATGGTCTGGGGTGCTGATTGCAGGTGGGCGTGAGACACTATGCCCGGTATTGTTGTATGTGGTTACTGGAATTGAAACCAGGGATCTTGTGCTTGCCAGCCAGGCACTGCAACCACTGAGCTAAATCTCTGGCCCAAGCTGATTTTTATGTATTGAATTTTTCTTACTGCTATATCACAAATCTTCTTTATTATTTCTAATAGTTTTCAGCAGATTTTTAAAGATGTTTTTCTTTGTTTGAAATCATACCATCTTCAAATAGTTTTACTGCTTTTCTAATCTGTAAGTCATACATGTATGTATCATTTATTTTCACATGTCCTGGTTAGACTCTTCAGTGCAGTGTTCAAGAGGTGATGGAATGGCTATCTTTATCTTGTTAATGATTTTACGGGAAACATATCAGTCTTTCTTCATTAAGTATCATAGTAGATGGGAATGTATCCTTCTAAACCACTGTTAAGAAAGTGTTCTTTTATTTCAGCTTGCAAAATATTTTTTTAAGGAAAGTGTGATAATTTTTATCATTTTTTTCCCTGTATGTATCCAGATGGTTATGTAGGGTTAAAAATAAGTTCCTTGTTGAATTATGGTGGTTATTATATTGACTGACTTTCTGATGTCAAACCAACCTTACCTTACTGTACTAAATTCCACTTGGTCATACCATGTAATCCTCTCCATGTGTCCTCTATTTAGTTTGGTTCTGTCTTCTATTCTTGTCCTCACTGAGTCTTTTTTTTTTCTTGCTCCATTTCTTTATCGGAACATTGTATATACACATCATGATAACGCTCAATATTGGGAATTTGTATCAGTATATGACACGATTTAATTCTCATTTTTTCCCATTCCCCTACCTACCCCACAACAAGTCCTTTTAAAAATAATACTGTAGCCAGAGTAATCTTCAAACATGTTAGATAATTTTTCACAATCCTATGGTGAATTGCTCACTAAATGTGAAGGAAAGTCCTTACAAATCTTACCTGGCCATATTTGAATGACACCTGCCCCTCTTCACCTTAGGGTTCTGCTGCTGCACTTGTCTTCTTGTCTTCTAGGCCTGGGGATGCCTGTGTCAGTTGTTACTCCTTGCTTAGGTCAGGCCAATTGTTAATTTATAGTGCCTTCAGTGGCTGTCTTCTCACTCAGCATGTTCTTCTTCCTAATATTTGCCTTTCAATTCCCTTCCCTCCTTCACATATCTGTTCTGTTCAGCTGTTGCCTTCTCAGTGCAGCCTACTGCAACCCACCTTTATGAATTTGCACACCCTCGACACAGCTCTCCCTACCTACATTGTTCTTTTTGTCATAGCAGCACATTTTAGAACACTAATCTAGTGTATTTTTCAAAAATGCTATTGTCCATTAACTATTTAATTTACCATAAATTTCCCAAATAAATAGCTTTTTATTTTTTATTTGTTTACTTTTTGTACTAGGGATTCAACTTGGGACCTTGTGCTTGCGAAGCAGGTGCTAGAACCACTAAACTAAATCCCCGGCATAAATAGCTCTTTGGTCATCATTCTGCTCTGGCAGGTACTCACAGCTCAGTGAATATTTATCAAATTAACAAATAATATATATAAAGCCCTTAGATAATTGTTTAAATTTTGAAAAGATTCAGCAAATATTTAATGGTGTTCTGTGCTTAAATCCAGTAAGTGGTGGGGATAGAATAATGCAAAATGTTCCCTATTTTTCTGGAAGTTGCAGACTACAAAAGGAGACAAACAGAGAATAGTCCACATAAACAGAATAATCACACAGAGAATAATTAAAATAAATAATCACACAAACAATAATCATGAACTGAATTGTGTAATGAGGAAAAGAGGAAATTAAAAGAATAAATATAGCTGACAAAGGACTAGAGGTCAAGGATGTCTTTCTTGGAGAAATGATACTTAAGATGGAAGGATTGAGGTATGAGGTGAAAGGGAAAGGGTGCCTAGAGCACTCGAGGCTACAACATTGATAAAGACCAAGGATAAATGAAAGGAATATGTTCAAGGATTGACGAAAGGACAGAGAGACAGAAGGTCAGAGAGCAAGAGGCAGGACTTTGAAATGAGGTGAGTTGAAAGGACCTTTTGGTCTGTACTTCAGATTTGGATTTTTATCCAAGAGCAAGAGTGAGTGTGGGAATAGAAATCTGAAGGTATCTTCATCTGTTGTTCCTCTTGGGATGGTCACTCCTGTTGCAGCCTGAAGTACAGTTTAAAAGGGACTTAGAATTAATCTTTGGATGGATGTATTATATGGCTATGGCAGTAGTTAGGTGACAGATATTTATGTGTCTTTAATTTAATCTATTTAATTTTATTTTACTCTATTTTTAAATATACTTCAAAGATCCCATAGTTAATATATTTATTATACAGGAAATTAAAATGTTCATTTCAACAAAGGACCAAGATGCTAGATGTGACATTATTTTTTTTCAGTACAGTGCCAGACATGCTTAGGTGATGATGGTAGTGACCTCAAGGAATGGGCATCTTAAAAGCTCTCTGAAGTTAAAGTGGGAGTGTTTGTGTGGAAGGTGATGTCAAGGTAGTGAGGGCAGGTAAGATGGGGTACTCGTGCTCTGGGAAAGTAGTAGCTCTATTCTCTGGGGAAGGCCATTAATATTTTGGGAGAAGGTGAGAATCCTGTGGTAGATAACTAATATTGGTGACTATTGGGTATATCTAAGCCATCTGAACCATAGACTAGTTAAGTCTCATAGTGCGGTTATTTTGTATCTTCAAAGTACCCAGGAATAGGAATCCAGTTTTCCTACATTTTACCTCTTCGGAAAGGCAAATGATGACCCTGTAGATTACTGCTCACATCTACAGGTAGGAGCCTGGTCCCTCATTCAGTCCTGTTCTCCCTCCATTACCCAGTGATAACATTCAAGTTATTGCTTTATTTCAGGGCATGGGGTAGGTCTTTTAATTCAATTTTTGCTTTATCTCACCCTCCACACCATCCATCAGTTGGATCTTATTATATCTAATATCTAGAGAAAGGACTTAAGAGGTTCACAGAGATCAAGTAAATTTGGAACTCAAAACCACAAAAGAGACTGATCCAAGTTTGAAATCTAAGCTTTCTTCTTCCTAATTCAGCAACTTTAATCTGGCATTCAATTACTTCTGTGAGTTGCTGCTAATAGAGTTCTCTGTTCTTGTCTCCATTACCACCACTGCAGATCTAATCCACTCAAATTATAGCCAACCTGTGCCACATCAAACCCAGTCAGGCAGTGGATTCAGGATGCCCACATTTGTTTCCCTGGCTCTGTGATGTATTAATATTACGAATTTGTACCAGTCACGTAACCTTGACCTGTATGGCATTAATCTTAAGGGTAAAGAAATTACACACTGAGATGCTTTCTGGAATTCTGTTGAAAGTAGAGAGGAAGTTAACACTAGATTTAGAGAGGGGTAGAGTAGACTTCTATCTCAGTGTGTTTTTTACTAGCTGCTAGACTTTGGGTAAGCTGTTTATTCTTTGTGAACTTCATTGTTACCATTTATGAAACAGAACTAATAACTTTATCCTCTGTTATTCCTACAGAGATAAAATATGATGTATGATAATGTATATAGGACACTTGATATTTATATAGAGAGGACTCCTGTTTTCAGTTTTTTGTTAATTGATTCCAGATAATTGGTCTTATTTTGATCTTAAATGTATACCACATCCTAAAAACTTTACAAGATTTTTTTCTAAAAGAAAGCATTGATAGCATATTCTCAAGTGAGCATATAAATATACATGTGCATTGAAATAAGTTTCTTATATCACTGCTAGTCTTTGTGATGTGAGATGACTCTGGTACATTTGATTCCATTACATTTTACTTTGTTTCATTTCATTTTATTTTTAGAGCTAACCAAATTGATTTTGCAATCCATTTTTGGGTAATGATTTGGAATTTGAAAAAAACACTGGGCCTGGAAAATCTTGGGACTTGCATTTTTTAAAACCGAACAGCCCCCAAGGCTCCTCCTCCCTTCCTCATTTCATGTCCTGCTTCCTTTAGGGCTTTCCTTCTCTCTAGGGGTGAGGCTTTCCTAGGCTAGCCTTCTCCCTGGCTCTTGACTGTACAGGTACCATCTGCTCCTGTAGCTACAATGATTATTGCTACTATAGTAATTTGTAAATGTCTATCCCCAAGTCTGGGTGCCCCCAGCATTCTGTACAAATGCAAAAGCATCCTGGACAATTTCAAGTAGATTTCAGGGAGGGGAATATTGTCTGAAACTCAATGTGTACCAAATGAAAATCTTATTTTCTCTAACCAATAGAACTTCCTTCATTAGTGTATTCATGGCTTCCTTATTCTTTTATTTACTTAGCCTGAGTATTTCACATCATCATTGACTCTTCCTTTTCTTTCATAACTAATCTTACATCGAATCTTGTTAATTCTTTTTTTTACTCAGAGCCTTAGATTTCCTTCTTTGATACTATATCACCTTGATTCAAAAAATAATGATGTCTTAATACTTGTAGTTTCAAATCTGAACTCTTTAGAAAACTAGACTTTGGCCTTAAATCTTATCTCCATCATTGTTCTAAATGTACCTTTTGCTACACTAACCACTGATCCTCAAAGTGTAACCTATAAAAAAAAATTTTTTCTGTTGTCTCAGGAGTCAGCTTCTATTATGGGATTAATATAACACTGAGTGTCATATAATGCCACTGGATCATATTTATTGTTATATTGTCATTTTATTTAATAGTTCCTAGAGGTTAGAAACATGGGAATCATTTTGTGAATCTCTGTCAATAACCAAAGAGTAACCCAGACACATTGATGCTATCCTCTAAGCCAGTGGTCTCTGAAAGTTTTGGCACCAGGGACTGGTTTCCTGGAAGATCATTTTTCTAGGATGTGGGTCAGGAAGATGGTTTTGGGATGATTTAAGTGCCTTACACTTATTGTGCATTTCTGTTCTGTTATCATTATATTATGTACTTCATTTCTTTTACTATTATGTTAAAATTTCATAAGAAGTTTAAACCTAAATCCCTCACAAGCATAGTTCGCAGTAGGGTTTGTGCTCCTTTGAAAATCTACTTCTGCTGCTAATCTGGCAGGAGGCAGAGCTCAGGTGGTGATGCCAGGAAGAGGAGCAACTGTAAATATAGACGATGCTTCCTTTGCTTATCTGCTGTTGCCGAGCAGCCCAGTTTCTAACAGGCCTTGGAGCAGCACTGGTGTGTGGCTGAGGGTTTGGTTTTCCCAAAGTTTATATGTATATGAAAGATATATTAGCACCAGAATTGTTATTCAGCATTGTCAGGAGGGGAGCCAGGAACTGATTCTAGTTGGTTCTCAGGAAATGGGAGCCTCCTGGATAGAGATGTACACTTTGAGGAGCAAGGCTCTGGGCCTCCCTTGAACCCTGCTCTTTTCTTGCCTCTCTGGGATGGAGCTTTTCTCACCCCCCAACCTCCCATCTGCCAGGTTTTTTTTTGCCCCGCCTAAGCCCTATATACTATGGCAGCTGGATTTATCAGACTCTGTTGGATTTTCATCACTATCTGGATTGGGTTTCTCCTTGAAAGAAACAATCCAATTGTTGCCAAGTATTGATGGGATTATAATAGAGCTTCAGAAGCTGAAAGTTGCTTAGAGAAAATGTGGTCTCAAGGAATCCATCAAATTGTTCCTCATTTGAAGCTGACCTGAGCTTCATTATGACTGCCTATGTTGGTTTTGGGGTATTGCCCCAGCTGTGGATTTGCACTGTATTTCTATTTTCTTTTTATTCATTTGTCTTCTCTTTACTGCTGGCTCTCTTATTCAGTATTAGATAATGTAGCACAGAGAACCATCTTTCTCTGCCCATGCAGAGGCAAGGGCAGTTCCAGGTAGAAGTTCTGAGAATAGGAGGGGAGGAAGAGGAGGTAGACATGAAAGTCCTGGTTTTGGGGACCTCATTCTTGTCACCTGTTCATGTAACCTTGAAGGGGTAATTCTGCCCCCTTGATCTGTTTCTCCAGTCCTCAGGGGTGGTGGGAACAGATCACTCTTTTTTTGTTCTACAGGGAATTGAACTTGAGACCTTGAGCTTGCAAGGCAGGTGCCAGAACCACTGAGCTAAATCCCTGGTGCTGGATCACTCTTTTTCTTTCTTTCTTTCTTTTTTTTTTTTTTGAGACAGGGTCTCACTTTGTACTTCAGGCTGGCTCTGAGCTCACTATGTAGCCTAGGCAAGCCTCGAACTCAGCAATCCTCCTGTCTCTGCCCCCTGAGTGCTGGGATGACAGGTGCGAGCCACCACGCCTGGCACTCTCTTTTTCTTTTTTGAGACAAGGTAGTTCAGGCTGGCCCTCAGCTCACTATGTAGCCCAGGCAAGCCTTGAACTCAGTAATCCTCCTGCCTCTGCCTCCTGAGAGCTGGGATTACAGGCATGAACCACTATGCCTGGCCAGATCACTCTTAAGTAAACCTTAAAGATAAGTTATGAATGTCATAAAAATTTATCTATTTTTTTGAAAAGCAAATAGAATTCTTCCAGAATCACACCAAATTTCTCTCAATGCTAGTGAAATTTTCCTTTTTCCTCCATGTAGATAGCTTAGTTGATTTTCTGTTGCTACAGCAAAATACCTAAGAATGAATAATTTATAAATAATGGAGGTTTATTTAATTCATGAGACTTGAGGCTAGGAAGTCTAGCAGCATGGACCTGGCATCTTCTCAATGTTGGATAACAGCTTTAGACTTCCATCCTAACATGGCAAAAGATACTGTATAGTGAGACAGAGCAGTGTGCTAGCTCAGCTTTCTCTCCCTGTTCTTATACAGCTACTACTGCCATCTAGGTGGCCCCCTCTTCGTGACCTCATCCAATCTCAATTACCTCAGAAAGATCCAGCCTCTCCGTAGGAATAGCTTCTGAATTTGGGAATTTAGTTTCCAACACAGGAGCTTTTGGGAGACACATTCAAACCATAGCCATAGGTCTTTTTCTGTCCTTCCCATGTTTAGGACATGAACTAAAAGGTCATTTGGAGCTGGGTCAGAAGGTATTTTCATTCTCATTCGCCTCTTTTTGCTGCAAAGTATGAAGTTTCATTGTTGGAGAAAACAATGCATTTGTAGAGAGATCTCCCACAAAAAGACTGTAAGGAAATAGCCCCTCCCTCCAGCATTGCATGTTTCCAGTGTGTCACCAAGGGCATGACTGTTTCAAGAGGGTGTGGGCACTGCTGCATTTTCTAAGCCTCTAAATCCTCCTGCCTCCAAACCCACCCTCCGGAGTTCCCACTTATTTCTAGGTGTAGCTCCAGAAATTGACAGGAGCTCTCTCTGCTATGAGCAACAGATAAACAAGGGTTGCAGTTCTGGAAAGTTGGTGGAAGGTGAGAGGCAAAAGCAGGGGAAATTTCCAGCATCAGAGTGGACTTCTGAGACCCATTTGCAAGATGAAGACCTCACTCTCTGCAATTTCTGCATATCTGCCTCTTTAATGGCCAGTGATAGGATCAATAGAATGCCTGCTGCCTGGTTAATAATGGGCCTGTTAGGTGGCACAGATGAGCACATGGGCTCTGGGATCTATGGGCTTAAAAAGATCACTGAAGATTGACTTTTCACTTTTCTCTCTCTTTTCCAGGGTGGCCACTGAAGTTTTGGCAGTATTGCTGAAATCCAGTAAGCATCTCATTTGAGAAGTGGTTATTTCTTTCCCCTGTGATTTTAGTAAAAGGTATTCTTGTCTCCATGGCTTGTTTATGACATGTAAGACAGCAAAGCCATAGCCTGGATCTTTGGGAAGAGTTGGAGAATATTATGGCTATTCCATGTATGTGACTGCAAGGAGAGAGTGTTTATCTTTCCATGTGGACATGTCCATATACAGTTCTACCAAGACAACCACTAAAGGGGCAATATTGTCTATCGAGGCCATGGGGACACCCCAGGTCCTGCAAACTAGGTCAGAGCCCTTAGAATGGCTGGAAGAGACTCCAGGTTCTGGTGAGATTGCCCACAAAAAGAAAAGGTTCTGATTAAGTAAGTAGGAAATTTTTGCATTTGGTTCCCAACTCAGTTTGTACTTCTTGGTTTGGTAGAGTGCTGGGAATTGCTAGAACGATGTGGATGTCAATAAGAAATTTATATTAAAAGTTGGTCCTTTCCTTACTTACTAGACTGATTGCAAAAGAATAGCTCTGGTGGTTGGAGCAGTGTGAGGATTTTGGTGTATAGCCCTGACCTAATTACATTGGGAGTCAGTTTCACCTACGCAGTACAATAGAAGACAAGATGCACTTGGGATTATAGATGTGTTATCTTAATGGTTTTATTTTTCCACTCCACCCATTTCTTCATCTGTTTTAATTTTGCACCTTGGAAACGAGCTGCTTCAACTGTGATATTTATTTCTCTATAAGAAGCCCAAGGCCTGTAAGTAATTGGTAAACTTTAATAAAACTTTCGAATAAGTAAATAAAAACAAAAACAGCCCCCAGCCATACATCTTTGAATATTTCTGGCTCAGCCTTGGCAGTGGATAACTTGATGTTTTTCAGAGCGAGAGTCCTAAGAGCTGAGCAAGGCCAATTTACCCTGTATACACACACACACACTTTGCTTTGGCCATAAGCTTGTACTGGAAGATCCTGAAGGAAAGGTACTCAGGATGTATGAAATTTTGAAAATGGTCATGTGCCACTTAATTCCATTGCTGACAGGATGTGCTGGCCCAGGAGAAAACAACTGACAGCGTAGATATGGACTGACTCAGGCTTCAGCCTCCGAGCTAGGTTCCCAACAAACTGGCCTTGCTCAGCAAGTTGAACATGTTGTGCTGGGAGCTCAGTGTTTAGGGTTTCTAGCTTTTGACATTGCCTTCTATGAAAATCCTTTCCCAGGTTTCAAGATTGAGTTGATGAGCGAGCCTCTTTTAGTACCCATTGGCTTTCCCATCTTAGCCTTGATCACACTGCATTGAAGCCATTATTGCTGGGTTTAGAGTGCAAATTCTGACATGGATTTGGAAGGAATAATAATGGCATATCAAGTTGTTTCCATGTTTGTGCTATCCACAGTCTTGCCTGGCATGTATGTTCTGGGAACAGACGGCAATGCTCTACGCAGGTTAGGATTGCTGTGGGGATATGCATGTCATGAAGGCTTCTGGTTGCTTTATAGTGTCCACATGTCATGCATAATTAGGACCTGGCATGTGATGTCTTTCAGTTTGGATCCCTCAGTGAATTCAGATCAATTGAACATAAATGCAGAAAGTCAGTTTCTGTTTAATAGTCAAAATCTCACCATCTGGCTTTCATATCTACAATGTTTATATGAACCTTCCACTCCTGAATGCACACTTCTTTTAGCTGGTGATTATTTTGGCCTTGATGTTTGCTTGTCCCTTAGTGTAAAAGTCAGCCATTGTAGTAGATCTCTGTAGCTGCACTGCAAAACGAGAGCATTCCCCAGAGTAAATACAGCTAGAACAAAATATCTACCACTGGGATTACTCGGTGTTCCTGTGGCAGTTAACACTAGAATGGAGTTGGGAAACTCCAGTCAACAAAGCCCTTTAATTCGTGACTGGCTGCAGTCAGTCTCTAGTACTGACATAGAAGATAGGACTGAGGAAGCTGGCAGCAGAAAGAAAGGCGGAGAGCCCCGGGTGGCACTAGGAAAGTCTCATTAGTTTGCTTTGGCTCTCTCTTCTATCAGGCAGTGACTGTACGAAAAGCCACTGCAGTTATGGATGGTGGAAGGTGAGAGATGAGCGAAATGATATATCTGATCTATTTTTTTTCCCGGATACAACAGGCAAGCTTAGCTTGGATGTTCTAGGTTTCTTTTCCAACTGCCTCAGCAATTCAGGACTCTGCAAATTAAAACAGTATTGCTCATTCAAGGCTCTTTTTTAGTATCTGGTTTGGATTAGAATGATCTAATCCTACGGCTTTCCCTGGACCGGCCCCTGTTCTCCCCACTCAGACAGGCACACATCCTACCCTTAATTCTCCCATGCTGAGACTTGGCCTTTTTGTGCTTCTTGATCTCCAAAAGCACTTAACTTTTTATTACCAAAATATAATAAAGCTTTGATTATGAAATAATGCCACTTCTATTGCAGGTAATATTTTTCTCCAATAAGCCAAAGCAGTCTGTCATTTATCTCTGTCTCTCTTGGTTTCTACCCACACTTCGTTTAGTTTCTCTCACCTGTCTCAGTATCTCTCTATGTCTTCTCCCATTTCCCTGCTCTTCCACCTCTTTCTCTTTCTTCTTGCTCCCCAACCTCCCTTCCACAAGCATGAGGCACAAATACATTTTTGAAAATCGGTCGGCCTGGCGGTGGCGACCAAAGGAAGTGCAGCAATAGGATTATCCTGATTTGTACTGGCTCCAGAAATGAATCTTTCACTCACGTCACAGCATTAACCTTGCTGCCCAGGCTTAAAAATCATAGTTTTGTAACAAAAAAACCTCTGATTCAGGCCCTAAATCTTAATAAGGAATGATGAATCTACTTCAGACCACCCTTCAATTTAAGGATTAGCATGTAAAGAAATCTTGAATTTTGCAGAAGTTAGAGCAAGAGGAGGGGAGTAGGGAAAGGAGAGCCAGTTAGCAAAGGAAGAGAGGCAAAGAAGAAAGGAGGAAGGGAGGGATGCAGGAGAACTAATGGGAAGCTTGGCAGGAAGATGAGACTTCTTGAAGATCCTCCTAGTTAATGCTCCATCTGGCTGGCTCACATGGACACCCAGCAACAGGGAGGGCTTTTGACGCATCAGGAGCTGCGGTCTGGAGCCGACAGCCTTGTGTTCTCCATGGTCATCAGCAGTAGTCTGGCAATCAGACTCAGACTGCAGGATATTATCACACATGGTTCCTCTACTGAAAAATGTCTGTTTTTGAAATACACCTAAGCAAGATCTTTATAGGCTTCCTGGGGACTCTGAGGAATCCTTATAATGGCCCTGTGTGTTTGTGGATGGTTGGTTTTGTGACTCTAATCTTGTGACTATACACAAGCACTGGTGGATCTGTGCAGCCTTCATTGGATTTATGTGTGTGTATGTTCCACGCCCCCATTGAAGGCTGCCTTTCTCGCTTCAGGGGCTTAAACCTGCCATGCAGAGGGTCGTGCCTTCCAGGGTTTTGCCCACATAGTTTGTTTCCATCTTTAGTTTCCAGATGAGCGTCGCAATTCAGACTATCAGAACTGCAAATGATCTTCAGAGTTCCTAGTGTGGGGGCATGCAAAGATTTGTTTTGTTTTTTACCCTTCTTTACTTTTAATTTATAAATGAAAATGTACATATTCACACTGTACAGATGGATGTTTTGAAATATGTTCACATTATAGAATGAGTAAGTCAAGCTGATTGGCATATGCATTTCTTGAGTAGAGAACACCAAAATATGTCCATTAGTTCCCAGGTGACCAAGGAGATACATTAATAGAAATACAGGGCTCCCAAGAAGCCGGGAAAGCACTGCTCTTACCTAACCTCATTTCATTTTCATGGGAGGAAACTGAGAGCTGGAGACAGGAGGTGACCTACTCAGATCTCTGCTCCTAGGTGGCACAGAGTCTTAGATTGCAGCAAAAATACCTCTTGTCAGGGGGTTCTATGAGTATCACTCAGCCACACCTGTGCCCAGTATTATGTGCCCTGTCAAGCCTTTTCAAAGAAGCCAACATTTATACTTCAAGCAACTAACCACACTGTAATCAATGATCATGCATCTTTGCATATGTATCTCTATCTATCTATCTATCTATCTATCTATCTATCTATCTATCTATCTATCTATCTATCTATCTATCTCTAATCTATCATCTGTCTGCCTATTTTTTAATACTGGACATAACTCCCCAGATGGTGGGGTCTCTACTATAGCCTTCATACCCCACATTATGCTATGCCAACAGGAGCTACTAACACAATATACTGACTAAAATAAGACCCTGGTTTTCTGACTTAAGCCTACTACATTGGCTTTCACTGTGCCTTCGAAGGAGGTCAGCCCAATTTCCATCCCTGGAAGGAATCAAAATTCTGGTACAATTGTAGATCTGATATCACTTCTTCCACTATAACTTCTGGAGAAGCCTGCAGTATATTTCAGTCATGAACAAAAAAAAATGCTTCAAATAATATTGATAGATTTTTGCGTTTGTCACACTGAGATGGACTGCTGTGATCAGCTTTGTATGAATGCAGCATAGAAAGTTACATTCATCACACTGTTGTTTGAAATGACAACAGAAATATCTACTATTTATTGAGTTCTTAGTATGTCAGGCACTGTATATACATTTAGCCCATCAAGGAGGTATTATAATCCCTATTTTATGGGTGGATGAACTGAAGTTTGGAAAGATTAAGTATTTCTCACAGCTAGCAGGCTGCAGGAGTTACCTGCCAGCCCTTAGATCCTTGAGGCTCAGCTCTGTGCTGTACCAAGAAGAGTCTAAATTTATTTAGCCCAAAGAAGATATGACCAAATGTTGCAAGAAGCTAAACAGATACCCTCTAAGCATTAGAAAGATTCTTTTGGAAGGGGTCATTAAGGTTAGAAAAGAGCACTTCACAGTCCACTCTGTAAAGTTTGAGAGGCATAGCAAGAGATGTCCAGATACCATGATGGCTCTGCGAGGGCCAGTGTCTGCTGTGAAGCTGAGCATCAGGCCAGGCTGATGAGTGATGGGGTGAGAGGGAGGAAGGAGCAGGAACAGGAAACATTACAGACTCCCATTATGTCATGCCACATTCAACTTGGCACTTTTTTATTCTTGGCTCAGAGTTTGGTCTCACTGCCAAATATTTATGTCTTTTGCATAAATACACAAGCGATTAAAAAAGTTTAAAGTAAAATGATGCAACCAATGCCCCATCACCTCCCTTTCCCTCCCCCTCTGACTGTCAGACCTAGCAGATGGGGTGAGCTCAGTAGGGAGGACTGAGTTGCAGACAGTAGCTCATGTAGTTCCTCTTAGTGCCATGTGGTGGTGCTGTTCTTTTAGTTATCTTGACTTCTCTGGTCCAATATTTATTTTTGGTGAGTAATTTGTTTATCAGGAGGTTATTTTAATCTAATTTTGGCCATATTTGCTATTCCACACTATCTGTGCTTTCCAGCATTAGCAGCTTGCATTTCTTGAAGGAAATTAGCTGAAGATGGTCTCAGAGGCATTTGCTTAGCCATTATTTAAGGGAGTTGGGAGGAGGCAGGGTGAGTAGAGGCTGGGTTTAGAAGAGTGGTTGGAATTTGTTGCATTTCCAGTGATGTTAACGTGGTGAGGCAGGATTTACTGAGGGCCGGGAGCATCTTGGGCAGCTTTCTGAGCATTAGCCCTGGCTAACGTTGGGAAAGCTTACAGTTATCTTGCCTCATCTCCTCCTCATCCTGTGGTAATGTGTTGTCTTCCTTACCTGGGCTGGAAGACATTGCTTAGGTTCAGCACCCTCTGTCTTCTGTCCCTCCATCCTCCTAAGTACCCCTAGTCCCATTTGATGGTATTTTTATGAGCCTTCTCAGGAAGGAGATGGATAGGGGAAGAGAATGACTGTACTTGCAATAAGTAATGATCATAGCTGATAATTATGGACCACCAGCACTTGCTGGCCACTTTGCACGTAATATTTCATTGAATTTCCATTATACCCATTTGTATAGTAATTATATTATTATTCCCATTTTACATCCCAGAAAGGTATAGTTAAGGGTAAGCTAAGGACTTGCTGAAATCCCACAAATAGTAAATGGAAAGCTGAAGGTTAGGATCATATTCAAACTGGAATTCTTCATATTTCAAAGATTATTCCCAAGGGAGTGAGGAACAAGGATTTTGAGTTCAGTCGTTGATTGTTTGTGATCTCAAACTGATCTTTTACCATTTCACTTTATTTCTGTTGGTTTTCCATAAATGAGAAAAGAAGGTTATGCTTGGTAAGGAATTTGAGCATTTTTTAGTAGCAGAAGGTTTTTTTTTAAAGGCAGGGTGTTGTTATATAATAAAGAGAGGTCTTGAATATACTGTGTAGCCCAGCTATATTCCTCTGGCTGCAGCCTCCCAAGAACTGGAATTATAAGAATGCACCACTGTGCCCAACAGATATTTTTTAAAATCTTGAAATCCTATATGGAAGTTACACCTATATCAGTCAGGTAAAGTAGGAACACAGGAGGGAGACAATGAATGACATCATAGCCCTTTCCTTGCTTTCTTCATTCCTCGGCTCTGTATAGTCACTGAGAAGCTCTCAGGAAAGTTCCTGAGAGTCCAGAAGAAATTAGCCTGAAACTTCTGAAATAAATATTCCCATGGGGTCCTTCCAGAGCCCAGTCTATTGTTTGAGATTACAATAAAAAATTGATTGACACTGCCTTTGGAAGTTTAAAGTATTGTATATGCCATGTATCATGATGTAGTAGAATTGAGAAGGGGCTAGTGAAGTTTGACCCAGAGAAAGATACAGAAGCCCTGAAAGAGTAATTAGAAACCTAATTAAATAATTGAATTGAACTTGATTACACACTTCAGGTCAGATTGTAGGGTTATACAGGTAGACAGGCAGGGTGGTCAGCCATCTTCACAAGCTGGTTAAGTTGAGAGAGATGCACACACTTTGCCTTACTGAGCTGTGGATTGTGGTGAATTTTTCCTGCTTCACACAAAAGTAATGGCTACAAAACATATGATCTTCTTGTGATTATAACCAGTGCTGGTTCTTATATCCATATGGGATGCTATTGTGCAAGTGATGCTGTAAAGATCTAGTTCTGTCTCAAAATCTTTCCCTTGGTCTGATTATCTGTCTGTAGGTCAGGGCAGTGGTGTTCTTTGATAACATAGTAAATGTGTTCAAAGGAGCTCAGATATGTGTATGACAGGGATGTGAGTTTGCTGGAAGCACAGACTCTGAAAGGACAAGACAAAGTGGAGAATAGTGTTGGCACAGTGGTCATTATGAAGGTTCTCATCAGACTGTGTGGAGTCAAATTGTGGCCACCAAGGGGAAAGTTCCTCAGTGACCCTGGGCTGTACCTACCTTATCTGTTACCAAGGAAAAATTTCCCCTTTGGAGATAATCAGTGATATCTAATAAGGTGATGTGTATGGCAGGATAGTACGGGACCTTAGTTATTCTCTGTAAAGAATTATACTTAACTTATTATTGTCACAATTTTGAAAATTCTGGAAGCTTCAGGAATTGATGACACAAGGACATACAGCCTTTTTAAATTTAAATTAGCCTAATGAGATCTCTTCTGTGTGTCAAAGGACATTTGGCTATTTCCAGTGTCTGTCTTTTTCCTAGAAGTTTTTCTGACACAGGGCCAGATAGTAAATATTTTAGGGTTTATGGACCACACAGTTCCTATTACAGCTATTCTCTGCCTGGAGAGGGCAAAAGCAGCTGTACACAATACATAAAGGAATAGCTATGGCCATGTTCTCTAAACTTTATAATAACAGGCTATGGACAGCTTTCTGAGCCTCTGTTTTATACTATGTGAACCATAGCCCTGAAGACCATGTCCCATTAATCCTTATTTCTTAAACCATCAACTCTAATGTGTTTTATACAATGAACATGCAAAGGAAGTTAGCCGAGCAAACAATATAATAAATAAGTGACTGCATGGAAATGGAATTCTGTTCAGTTGATCCACATGTACTTATATTTTTAGTTCTAGGGAGTCAAGAGTTAACTCCCAGGGCTGCTGAGTAGTAAACCTTACATTTTAGAATTTGTAACATCCTGGCATAATTGATGACTGCCTGTGGGTTGACAAAGATAAAGTATCACAAAGATTTAAAGAGATAGACAAAAAGATAAACATCTCATGGCTCCGAAGGCACACGGTGGCTTCCTTATCACGTTCAGGATTGACTGGACAATTATTTATTAATGTCAAGACGTACATCAAGTGTTTCCTTCAGACTTCTAAAAATAGAAGGTTACAGAGCACCTCTCCATGCATTGTCTCATTTAATCCCCACCATAGTCCTGTAGTACAGGCAAATATTTAACTATTTTATTGCAGTGGTTCTTTCTCATCACAAGTCAGGGATTATTTAGAAGGGTCTGGGGACATTTTTGGTTGTCCCATCTGTGGCAGAAATGCTCCTGGAATCTACTGAATAGAGGTCAGGCTGTTGCTAAACACCCTGCAACACCCAGGACAGCTTCACAACGTCTGCAGTGTGAAGTGGAGAAAGACTGCTGTAGAGACAAACTGCTAAGCTCCAGAATGGTTGGTTCACCCACACAGGGCTGTGTAGTTTACACTTGGTATATTGAGTCAAAATCTATCTCTTCATTTCATTCTAAAGGGTTTGCAAGCTCTCCAACCTTTTAGAAAAAGAAAGAAATGGTTTACTTTTTGAGTAGACTCTTTTGAAGAATCTTTACATATAAATAATGAAAGTGAATCTGTGATGGTGATGTTGGGGGATGGAGATCCCTCTCAGCCTCTTCCTTTGCTCCTTTCCCTAATCCCAGGGCACACAGGCTGGCAACTCTTTTCCCATACAGTGAGACACAGAGAACCCCTGAGCCCTCCTAGCACCTAGACCTCTCAGATTTCCAGGGCCATTGCAAGTTTTAAATAGGAATGGAGCATCTGAGCTGTAAGGAGCAGGCTGTCACCAGTGCAGTGTACGTGATAACTAAGAGCATAGAAAGATCAAGAGTGAGAGGAGTCAAGGTAAAAGGAGCTTGCGCAAGGTTCAAGGTCTGGGATTTCCTAGTGGTGTGCTGTTAGATGATGTCAGCCTAAGGGTGTGGAGGCTTTGGTCCTTGCCTTCTCCCTAATCCCTCCGGGCTTAGAGGCTGTGTACTACAGTATGAACTAATGCCAGATGCAGTGTTCATAACACCATACTGGTTTGTTTTCCTGCAGCCCATATCGCTTGTCTGCATTCTGGCCCCAGTCAGGTGGTGCCATGACAGACACGTGCTCATGTGTCATTTGACAGGGAAATGCAGGTGGGGACATGTCTATTTTTCTCCTTCCTGGTGTAGATAAATCTATATTTCTTCTCGAAGTGTCATCCTGTGATGAGTTGACAGTGGGAAAAGCAGAGTAAAACCTGGCAGAGGCTTTTTTTCAGGGATCCAGAAGGTTGTTCACCTGAACTAGGAGTGTAGGCTCAAAACAAAGTATAATTTCTACACACCATTCCATGCAAAAGCAAGCATTCCAAAGGGGTTTCTTACACAAATGCCAAAACAAATAATAGCAAGAAAGTAGAAAATCTGAGCTTGACATGTTCCCTCACTTTACACAGTCTCCCCACTGGGATAGATCTTAAAGAGTGAAAGTGCACATCCTGAACCCTGACTGCTTTTCCAGTTGTCTTCAGTGCTTTTACTTCACTTATGAGACCAGAGTTTCGCTCCCAGACTTTTTATTATTTGTTTTCTCTAACTTTTGATGTTCCCATTTGCTGTGGCTTTGCAATTTCAAGAATTTCTTTGGTTTTCTGCTTTTGGTCTCTCAAGTTTCAGTTCAAATGCTGTATCTGCCGAGGTCCTCCCTGATCACCTAGTCTGAACCAGCATCACTCCAGCATCACTGTTGTATTTTCACTTGTCACTGAAATTCCTTGTTTTATAATTCTTGGTGGTATGCCTACTTACTCTCCATATCTCCTGACTTCTTCATGGCTACATGCATGCCACAGAAGAGTTGAGACTTGGTCTGTTTTACTTTCTGCTGGGTCTTCAGTGCCTGTGCCAATGTCTGACGCACATTGGAACATCGTTGACTCTAAAAAAGTGTCTGCTGTTGAACGGACAAAAGGTTTGGGTGTGTGAATTTGATTTCAGTCTGTCATTTACTGTTAGCAGTAGCAAAATCTGACTTTCAGGACAAAGGGCTGTGTTTGCATATGCAGCACAAACCTTCTAAGAGGATACCTATTGTTAGGAATCAACTTTTTACAGGTTTTTCAAAGTAGTAATATTGAAAAACTAATCATCTGTGCTTGTACCTAAGATGCAAATGGTAAAGTGTACTGATTTCAGTGATCCACAAAGAGGGAGACACCATCATTGGTGAGACCACTTTGATTCTTGGAAAAAATTGCGTTAGAATGAATAAAATATGACATGGGATTGATTCACCATATGGGATGCAGACTATTGAACTACAGGAGTTTTGAGGCATCCCTGTAGTAAGCATAGTGTTGTTTACTATGTAAAGTGTTTACTACTATGTAGTAAAGATTTACAGATCCTTTACTAGCCACTGCACCCTCAAAGGCAGGAGGAAGAGCAGGGTGTGTGGAAGAAGAGGAAGGTATGGATCTCACAGCTTTTCTCAGAGTGGAGAAGTTCCTCTGGTTTGGGAATATGTCTGTGGAAGTTACTGGATAAGTTGATTTAAAAACAAGTAAATGAATCTAGATTTAAAATCATGCTATGAAGTTTAAGTCTCTTACCCATCTCAGCCACTATTTCTGGAGCTTGGGAAAAAGCATCTTTTATTTTATAAAGGCAGTCCATGGGAAAACAAGACGTGCTTGAAACCAGTGCTTACTTTATAGCCAAGTTTACTGAACTATATCTACTTTAAGGGAAAGAAATACCTGTAAATGAATTCAGCATCGTTATTCTTATTCAAGTGAATGATAATTGGGTATAATTGCCATTACAGATGACATTAACATTAGTTCTGTTTTAGTCTATATTATTGCTCCGCTGCTCCCCTCTGAGCAGGAGCCACTGTGGCAGAGGCAAGGGGAGAAGGAGGGATGGACAGCTGGCTCCTCTCTCCCCTCTCTCTGGGCCTGACTTCTGGGCTGGCCTCCCAGAGTCACTGGCCAGATGTTCACTAGGCCCCACATGTGGCCTCTGGTGACCCAAAAGGCCAGAGGCCATTTAGTTAAGTCTTTGAGTTTCCTACTAAAAATCTACCTTTTACCACAGTTTAGGGTCCTTGGAAGATGTAGGGGAGGTGAAGAAAGGGGTTGGCTGAAAGGCACTCCTTCCCATAGCCCAGGCTCTGGGTGTTTTTCTGGTTTTATCTCCAAAGGCTTTCAGAAACCTTTTGCAAGCTGGTTTTAGTGGTAAGAGTTAAGTGTCTGTATCTGGATGCAGAAAAACATGAATTATGCTAACTGGCTTCAAGGGCTTTGGGATAAGATGGGAAGTAAGCTTTGGAGTAGATGGAGGATTCCATCTGAATCCTCGAGATGTCATTTATAAGCTCTGTGGACTTAAATAAGCTGTTTAACTTCTCTTGGTCTCTGCATCTTCATCTGTAAAAGGAGAAAAATAATGCTTATCTCAGAGCACTTCTATGAGACAAATGAGATGATCCACATAAAAAGATACACCTGGTGCTCAGTATATAGGAAGCATACAGTAAATAAACACTCATAGTTCTAGTAACTGGTATTATGAGGGGAACATAGACAGCTCCTTGTTTTGGTAATGTGATTTAGAAGTGTTGGCAAAAGGGAACTTTGTCCAGAAATAGCATTTAAATTGAATCCCTAAGTGGTCACCAAAGTAATCCTCTCTGCAGTCATACTTAGAAAGGCACGTGTCCTGTGTGTTGTAGTTAGGGACATCCCATCCTTATCTCTAGTCTCAGTAATGTCTCTGAGTGAGGAGGGTAGGATATGACACGGTTTGGGTGCTGTGGTTCAAAGCTAGTCTTTCTGTGTGAGGCTCTGAGAGTGGGGAGATCTTATGATGTAATTGCTCAGGGCCAACATGGGGAGAGGGCTTTGAAGCCAACCTTAGAGGGTACCAGGAGTCTGATAAGCCCTGCTGAGCATACCTAGATACCGAGAAGGGGGTTTCTGTCTTGAAAAGGACAAGCTGAACTGTCAGAAGTTAAGACAAATGGATTTTTAGGAAATCTCTAAACAAATGATAAAGTTATTTAATTTTCCTAGGCAAAAATTTCCCAGGATAGTGTATGTCACAGTATGCTATGTAGCTTAAGATGATTTCTGTCCTTAGGAATAACAGAGGGCCTTAAATCCTTATATTTATTCTTAAGCAGGTATGTCTTACCAAGGGCAAGAGAGGTAATATTAAACATAATAACCTTCACCAATCAATCTTAGAGGATTAAGTAGGGTAGTGAAAAAGCTTTTGGATAAAGGAACCCAGTACATTTTTCCAGACAGTGGAAGTATAAGGATCCATAATATGGAAATGACCTCTAGGGGAACTTGTGATGAAATGGGGTATGATTCTTCATGTGTGTATGAGGGCATCTCAGGATAGATGGGCAGGATTGGATGACTGGTGCTTACTCTAGGGTGAGAAGTCAACTACAGAAATTTTGCCTTGGGCTTTCTCACTGGTGGAAGATATGCTACCTTTTGGATATTATCTTTGTAGGGAAGGGAATTACCATTTATTGAGCACATGGTCTCTACCAGACATTGTACTATATATATTGGATTTTCACAGTGGACTTGTAAAGCAGATGCTTCATCTTTTTCATATTGGTTTAGTGTTTACAAATGATAGGATACAGCTCAGAATGTCAGTATTAGTCCATTTTGTGCTGCTGTTGCAGGGTACCTGAGACTGGATACTTTATAAAGAATAGAAATTTATTTTTCATAGTTATAGAGACTAGGAGGCCCAAGACCAAAGTGTTGGAATTTGATGTCTGTCCAAAGCCACCTCTGCTTTCACATGATAGAAGGCAACAGGACAATAGCAGAAACCTCCAATATAAAAGCCCTTAATCCTGTGGCTGAGGAAGAGCTTTTGTGGCCTGAGTACCTTTTATAACCCCTATTAATGCTGTTGATAGCACCTGAATTTTTGAAGGCCTATATTCAAACTATATCTCTAAATAATTCCATAACTAGTCAATAGTATAGCCAAAGTTCAAATCAGTAGTTTTAGGATCCTATAGCTCCAGTTCTTGCATGAGGCTGCAAAAAGAATCTCTCCCTATCCTGAATGCTGGCATTTTGCTGTTTGTATTAATAGAGGAGATACTGGAATCATAAACAGACAGTGCTAATCTGAAGGAGGATAATTTTCATGGGCAACAGGTATTGAGTGCTTACTGTGCACTGGGCATGGAGCTTTCTATGCATTAGCTCATTTAATTCTCTCGAGGCCCGTGAAGAAGACATTTTGTATTTCTACACAAAGACTGAGTAATAGAGGTGTAAAGTACCATGTTCAAGGTAGAATATGGTGGAGCCCCTGGCTCTGGGCATGATTCCAGAAAGGCAGAAAGCTAAGGGGACTGGCCACAGATCAGGAGCAGCAGAGCAGGGCGGGGTCCATGCTGCTGATGAGACAAGTGGAGAGGGCCACACTAATTGGTATGTTTTATGCCTGGAGTGGGGCTGTTCGTGTTCATCTATTCCTCTGTTGTGAGGCCCCACATTTCCTCTGCTGGAGGTCATCTCTTCACCCTAAAAGAAATGATGATGTTTCCAGTTATGGGAAATAAAGTTCGGTGATAAGAACTCCTTTAGTTATGCCAAATACGATGGGCAAAGTAGTGGCTGCTCACTGGTATAATAATCTGTGAGAACAAGCATTTCTCCCCACCAGCTGTAATTGGGCAGCAAGTTCCTCGGGAGAAATTCCGTCCTTTGAGCCTTGAAGGGTTCTGGCTTTCCTATTTAGAAGAAAAATACAGTATCTTTATAAAGATGATTCTGTTCTCCAGTGCCTTCAGGGGGTAGGCAGGTAATTCATTTTTGAAGGAGGCGGGGGAAGACAAAAAAGGTGAGTTGGTTGCTATGGTAACTTGAAGGCTTCATCATCAGGTCCATGTGCATAAACACTAACACCACTAACAAGAGGCATGGTCACAAGTCTGTGGGCCACTAATTTGTAATTACAATCATAGTGTCATGCCTCTACTCTCTGTTTATTAATGTGTATTGTAGGATATGTGGGAAATAAAAATTGTAGAAACCTAAACAAGCAGATAGAATCAATACCCACCTCCTCCATTAAGTGCTATTGATATCTTGGCACATTCCCTTCCTGTTATTCTATAAATTTACTTGTTTTTCATTTTATCTGAGTGTAAAAGTCTGCACCCATGGGGAATGCATGAAAGAAGAACATTTGAACTTCAGTTAAAAAAATACTTGTGTTTAAAATAAGGCCACATTTCAGACTGGGAATTCACTACATGTGAGGCCCTCAGAGGACATAACCTGGGGAGAGAAGACTAATAGGGAAGGCTGAATTGGTGGTGAGGAAAAAAATAAATTTCCTGTTATTCATGGATTTGGCACAGGAAAGCAGAACAATGACTAGGCACGAGGCTGGCAGAGAGTGAAAGGGAGGTCTTTGGGTCCCCTGGAAGCAGAGAGAATTCCTTTGAGGTGGGGGTTTTAGGGATGAGTGACTAAAATTGCAGGCCCTTGGAACTCCTCTCTGACAGTACATCCCACTGCAGCTTTCAAACAGGTCAGGAAATGCTAATCTACTTTGGAAAAAAATTTCCCAAGAAATCTTAGGAAGAAGCTATTTACAGCACTGGATTACTGAGGAGGGGCCCTGTTTTGAAGAGGGCTGGGGGACCTGAAGCTCCCTGCTCCACTCCCAAACTCTGAGCTCTCCCATAACCTCTGTGAAAACTAACATTTTTCTCCTTGATATTTCTCTTGCTCTGAGAAGAAGTGTCTTCTTGAATCTTCCAGAACTTCTCTAAGTTGCTGATCGCAGCAGCCCTCATTTCATTCTCCACATTTGCTCTTCCTCAGTTTGATGCATCTCTTCTTGGCAGGTGTTAGATATGTATTGACTTTTACAAAACTTCTTGAGCCATTTGCAGAGAAAGATTGACTTATGTAGGGCCAGGGAGAAAGGGGGCTTAGCAATTTCAGATGTTAGTAAACACGACAGCTTGGTGGGGATTAACAGGAACATCATCAATAAAATCACTGAAATTTGATAAGGGATTTTTCTCTCAGACAATTAAAGATGATTTTTTTCATTACTCTTGCTTTTCTTCACCAAAAAAAGAGTAATAGATGGTCATCAGGATAACATACTATCAGTTTCATACCCTTAAAATTTGTGAAAGACAAAAGTCCCTAACCTTGTCCTCCCCACAGGGCCCCTGGGGCCTCTTTTTGCCTTCATGGCACTTTTTCAGTAGGTGATACTTTCTTTTAATGCTTCCTTCTTAATCCTCAATTTTCTTTTGAGCATCAGATATTGGATAGGCTGGAACATCATTTAGGTAGTAAAGAATTCTAGTACTTTGTGGCTGGGGCCAGCCAAGAAGAGAAACATTTTTGATACAGACAAATAATTCATTAAAGGAGGTAATGAAGGTGATTTAAACTTTCCACAAACACTTCACTGAGTGCATAGAGCTCATCGCTCTCAGTTCAGGGTCATGGCTGAGTGGAACATTATACGAAGAAAAAAATGTATAAAATCAGCTATACAAATGGGTCAAAGATCTCAGTGGAGTTCAGGGATGCCTGCCAACTTAGAATTTTATAAACAAGCAAAAAATAATAATATTCCATTAATATTATGAAAAAATCCCTTGGGAATAAAGCATTGAATTTCTGGTTTTGTTTTTTCACTCATGTGTATGTACATGGTCTTAAGGGCAAATCTGACTTTTTAAAAATTGAATTCTTTATTGGTACAATTTATATACATCTCAAAATCACGTATAACATTGGGGAATTTGTACCAGTATATGACACAAGTTAATTCTCATTTTTACCCATATCCCTACCCACCCACACCTCCTCACCCCCTTTATACATACTCTTTTATTTTCTTTCTGTATCATATTTATTCCTTCCCCTCATCACATTCCCACACCAAGTTTCCTATAGAAATTTTCCACTCTATAAAAACTGTCCTACTTTCTAGAGTTCATTTGCATCTACAGGTGTTCATGCCAAAGAGAAGATCTGGAAATTGTCTATCTGTGATCTATTGATTTCACTTATTAGTATATCCTCCAGGTGTCTCCATTTGCACCTAAATGGATTGATCTTGTCATTCTTTATGGCAGAGTAATACTCCATTTTGTAAAAAAACCACATCTTCTTTATCCACTCTTCAGTTGGTGGACATTTGGGTTGTCTGACTTTGAGGTGAAATTTGCCTTATCTTGATTATAGCTCAGAGCTCCTCTCTCACATGTGTGGGACCAGAAGCACAAATTGTCTCATAAACCAATGTGAATGGTTCAAATAATTGAGAAACGCAGCACTGGGGCAGCAGAATGGAAAGATCTAGGTATTTATGGCCAAGAGTTAGCTGGTTAGAGCCAAGAAATGCACCCAGTTTGTGGGATCTCAGGTGACCAGGCAGCTGCCAGGTGGGTCCAGGCTGGCAGGATGTCCAGTCTTTCAGGGAGGTGAATCTGAAAAGTGGTGTCACAGGCAGTTCTTGCCCTTCTGTCTCTTCAAAGGTTATTCAAACCACATCTTGAAAATTTGAGATCCTTAAGAGGGTTTCATGAGAGGCCTCCATCAGGAATATTGGTGTGGCACATGGAAATCAAGGTGCAGAATGTGTCAAGAGGACCCTGAAAGCTCTTGGTTATATCTTTTCATGAGATAGAAGTTCCATATGAGATCCTGTGGGGTGGACTCATGACCTCTCCCCAAACACTTTCCATGGAGTCCATCCTCTTGTTGAGTAGCATTATCTGTGGAGACTTCCTTTCCTGGCCTCAGTCAGTCCATTCTCTTGTGACTTCTTTCTTTGTTTTTTTTTCTAATTTGGTCTAGTCTGGTCATAAGCAGGATGACCACTCTGCAGGATACTGGTGACCAGGCTGATACATCAGGTGAGACTCAGAGGACAGCACAACAGAACAGGTTACAAAACTGAAGGATTTATAGGAGAGAAGAGGGATGCACACAAGAGTTGATGAAAATTCTGAAGAGAGTTCAGTCATAGGTAGAAAGAACGAGATTAGGTGAGAACACGCTTTTGTTAAAGTCCTTAGTTTTCCTACAGTGGTTGTGAATTGGCTAGTTTCAGTAAATGTTCATAAAGTGAGGACTTATTTAATGAGTCTTATGTTGGCCATTAGATTCCATCCTGGCTGGCAAGTATAAAATAGGCTGGGCTTTGGTCTGTGGTTGAGGAACAAGTGGGCCTTATCTCAGCGACACCTAGTGAACAAGTTTCCATGAAGCCAAATGTTGGTGTACAGTGGGACTTCAAACATTTTAAATTTAGGCAGATGGATGCTCAGGTGTAAAGTATATTAAACAGGCTTGGGTCAGCAAATGCTGTAATAGAGACAAACATGAGAGACAGAGAATATCTTTTGTACATTGGGGGCAACAGGTCTTACTGGAATGGAATGAAGCCCTGAACTAACTCAAACCCCCAGACTGATTGAGGAGTTTGTTTTAGGTACAAAGCATGGTGACAATTTGGCTGAACAATTAACTTTTATCTGATTGTCTTCTCTGGAGCGTCCTTGTTTTCCCCATAAGCTCTGATTCTGCTCAAATTGGCAAGATGTTTGGACTCCTTGGAATTAGCAGCCTTCTGCCTACCAAGTCAGTTTTACAAGATATCAACTGATTGAGTGTCCCAAGAAACACAGCCGACAGCAGCACATCTACATACAACAGCTTTTCAGATATAGTGTTTCCCTCAGTTTTCCTTCCTATCTCGCTCTGTTTGCTCAGTAGGTCTCTAGATCTTTTGAGATTCAGCAAATAAGAAGGATAATAATCTAAGGGAAATCTCTCTCTGCCCGTTTCCCAGTCCTCTACTGCAGCACTGTTTTTTCCCTGAGAAGAATATACATACATTTGCATACTCTCATTTTGAATTTTCCTCAAAACAAAGGCATTTTTTATGTACTCACAGCTTATCAAAATCTGATGGTAAATATGATTTGGAAAGAAAAAGAAATAACATTTATATAGGGGAGTGGGGGGTTGTGGGTGGGTAGGGCTATGGGTAAAAATGAGAATTAACTTGTGTCATGTACTGGTATAAATTCCCCAATGTTGAATGTGATTGTGAGCTCTCTATAAAATGTACCAATAAAGAATTCAATTAAAAAATATGAAGATAAACATGACACAATATTAATAGGTAATCTGCTGACCTTATTAAAATTTTAGGAGTTGTCCCACTAATGCCTTTTATAGTAAAAGGAAAGTTTTTTTTCTGGCATGAAACTAAGTTATAATTATATATTGTACTTAAGTGTCATGTCTTTTAGTCTTCTTTAGCTCCAATACCTCAGTCTTTTTTTCCCTTGCCTTCTATGATCTTGACATTTGTGAAGAATATAGATCAGATATTTTATAGTATACCCCTCACTTCAGGGTGCTGATTTGCCTTATAATTTTATTCAGGTTTTATGTTTTTGGCAGGAATACCATGGAAGTGACACTATGTTGTTCTTAGTATATATTTTTGGGGACATATTAAAACTGTCCCATTACTGTTGACATCCGCTAGCATTGTATACTGGTCAGTTACTATTCTCTTTATAATTCACGGATATCTTGTAGGAGACACTCTGAGACAGGTCTGTCCTGGGGAGCCTGTCACTGACATGGCTTGTTCCCTTTGTCTTCAGGGTCGAACAGTCGGAGGGCAGTGAACAGAGGCTATGTCATCAGCTTGCTCAGGCTGCATCAGGATTGGCACAGCCACGACACAACCAACACCTATGTGCTTATCCGTCGGGGCCTTCTGCTCTGCCTCAAACGCATCACCACCCTCTGGTCTGGAAAGGAGGCCTTCCTGGCAGCCCAGGGCTTGGAAACCCTCTTCAGGATCACACAGGTAGTCACCATGAAATTCCTTCTGCAGCTGGGACATAACCGCTGGATGAATTCTAAAGGCTGGTGGTCAGGAACTGTCCTGAACAGAGCTGACGGAGCTTGAACACGTTATTTGCTGCCTATGATGGCAAGTGTTCTGGGTCTGAGTCCTCATTCATTGAGGATGAGCCTCATTGATTATGAACCAATTCTTCGTTTATTCTAAGAATATTTATTGAATGAATATTCCCAGAAATTCAGAATAGTGTGCTGATTAAAAACATAGATACAAGAGTTAGGGTACCTGGATTAAATTTCCAACCTCAGTACCTCAAGCTGTGATACTCTGGAGCAGTCATCCAAGGCCCTTAAGCCCGAAGATGCTTCTCGCAAAAACGTGAAGATAAAACTTCTAGGTTGTTGTGTGAACTAAGTAAGTTAATGTGCTCAGAAAAGCTTCTGGCATATTTTAACTACATTAGGTGCATGAGCAGTCATGGGATAATTAGTACTGGGAATCTAGTGATGACTATGACAGACAAGATTGTTGATCTTATGGGGCAAACATCCTTGCAGAAGAACAAGAGATATTAAGTTAACGAAGAATCTGAAGTGAAGAAGATAATTTCACATTTCTCTATGAGATCCAGTGAGTTAAGGGTGGGTCCCTAGGTGGAAGACGATGCTCTTCTAGAGAGGTCAAATCTGCTCTGAGTAGGGAGGTGCTATCCGAGCCAGGACCTGGATTACTGGAGGAGCTAGTCATGCCACGTGAAGGGGAAGAGCATCCCAGACAGAGCAGGGCCTGCAAGTTCTGCTACTTATGTGGACCTTAGTGAAATATGCATGGTCCAGGGCTACCAGGATTTCAGTGTACATCATAAATTCCTTAATTATACTTAACTGGTACTAATTCAGACAGCATCATTGAAGGTGATGGACACCCTCCCTCTTGCTGACAGGAATTTCCCATTATTCTTCACCTGCTCACTTTCACCTGTATGTTTCCTCTCCTCTTCCTGCTTGCCAGTCTCTATTTGCATGGCTCCTTTCTGGACACTCTCCAGTTTTCCCCTGTCTCCGGGTAATGAAGCAGCCAACCAGAGTGCTGTTTTCTAACCATGAATTCTCAGACTTCTTTTTTTTAATGTAAAAGTGGCTTTCTTCCCTCCTAAACAATAACATAATACTGTGCTGCAAACCAATATCTAATTTTCTGTCTGCTATCACCTCTGGGTTTCTCTCCATCATTAGAGCTTTCAGAGTTTCTCAATCATGAAATAGCTGCATTTTACATACGGTATTTTGGGATGAAGCAATACTTTGTATTTTCCCAAGCTTTCCCCTACTTTGTAAGCATCCCATATCTCTCTCATTTCTCTCAGTTGTTGTGAAATACTACCCTGTATTGGTAATATCGAGCAATCCCTGGTTAGCCGTCTGCTTCACCCATCACCTCTACCCTATGCATACTGGCTGTTTCTTTGTTCTCTGATAAGAGAGAATTAAAAGGACAATAAAAGAAGTTGGTGATCCCAGAGGGACATATCTCTGATACTATTGTAATGTAAAGAATACTAAGTGAAGCTCAGGTATTTGAGAGGCTGCAAACCTATATTCAGGTTCAGAAGCAATTCCTCAGCAGGTGAATGAAGACCTCAGATGGTTAAATTAAACAAATTTACAGTAAGCTCCCAAGCTCTGATTCTTGTTGGGAATGGAAGCTGGTTGTAATTGGAGGTAGAATCTGTATTTTTATGGAAGGTTTATGCAGGTCACACTATATTCTCTGTTGGTATTATATTAAACACAAGCCCAAGCGTGTTGGCTGAGTAAATTGTCCATAATGTGTTAGGGCTGTCACAGGGAGGAGTGTGCAGAAAGTGTGGGTGATAACTTCAAGGAAGGAATCTTTCACCTTCACTACTCCCCTGTTTTGCTTTTAGTTTTTACCTAATGTGTTCTTCCAGAAGAGATGTTACCAACTTCATGTGCAGAGCCTAACATTTGCCATTTTTCTGATTTTTGAAAAATCTTCCTTTCAGGTGCAAGATATGCTAGTTTGGGTTAGAAACCAAATGGTCCATTACTATTTTCTGGCAGAACAATGGCCAGTACCAAGTAGCCTCCTACACCCGGGTAGACTTCTATGAGTACAGAAGCCCAAGCGGTTGTGCTGTAGTTTGAACTGGCCGACAGCCTTTCTCCCTCTTTTCCTAAGGAAGCATGGGAGCCATGGGTTAGCCAATTGGGAACCTTGGATCTGGTGATTTTTTTTTTTTTTTTTGATTTTTGAGACAGGGTCTCGCTTTGCAGTTCAGGCTGGCCCTGAGCTCACTATGGTGCCCAGGCAAGCCGCCGCGAACTCAGCAATCCTCCTGTCTCTGCCTCCTGAGTGCTGGGATTACAGGCGTGAGCCACCATGCCCGGCATTGTGGTATGCGGTGTTGATTGTTGGTGGGCATGTCTCCACACCCAGCATTAAATGTGGTTACCGGGGATCGAACTCAGGTCCTTGCGCTTGCGAGGCCGGCGCTGGAACCACTGAGCTAACCTTCCAGCCCTGGATCTGGTGATTTAGTCTCAAATGCTGCTGCTGCTGCTGCTGCTGCTGCTGCTGCTGCTGCTGCTGCTGCTGCTGCTGCTGCTGCTGCTGCTGCTGCTGCTGCTGCTGCTGCTAATGATGGTGATTACAATAAAAATGAACCAGTAGCAGCAGAGGAGGAGGAGGAAGGAGAGGAGGAAGAGAAGGAGAAAATTGCTTTATATTAAACCATCACGTGTCCCATGACTAATTTAGGGATTTATACATTTCCATTTTGACATTCTAAAAAGTTTTTGAGGTAGGCTGTATCATTATCTTCATTTTGTAGGTAAAGAAACTGGGACACAAGACTGTGTAGTAATTTGTCTAGTTTCATA
The DNA here is from genome assembly GCA_004025085.1 of Thryonomys swinderianus. Taxonomy (NCBI): domain Eukaryota; kingdom Metazoa; phylum Chordata; class Mammalia; order Rodentia; family Thryonomyidae; genus Thryonomys; species Thryonomys swinderianus. The sequence continues at coordinate 45,190 of PVIC010000290.1, forward strand.
AAACTAGGCTTCAAGTCTGGATGTTTAGGGGATGCTTACAGGAACTCTACAAGATTTGTGAGCCAGAGAACAAGCAGCTCCCTGGGAGTCATGCAAGAGTCTGTACTTTTGCTAACTGAACTAGGAGTTTTCCAAATTGAACACCTGTCAGAATTACCTGCAGTGTCCTTTAAATAAGATTGCTGGGTCCATCCTCATAGTTTCTGCCTCAGAAGGTCTGGACTCACATGTGAGAACTTGTAGATCTAAGGAGTTCCTTAGTGATGTTACTGCTGCTGGTCTGGAAGTCACACTTGGCAAACCACTATACTCTACCATTTCTGTTGATGCTTGTGATGTAATTACTGGCCTACTGGGCATGAAGTTGAGAAAAACATGTCCTTCCTTTGCCCATCATGTTGTTTTTTTGTCTTTCTGCCGAGGCCACTGTATACAGCACCTCTCTCTTGATGAGTTTAGCTGTCTGCTCCCTGGCTTGCAAGTCTTATAGAGTCCCCATGTGCATCCTCTAAACATCCAGAGGCTGAGATTGTTTGTAAGACAGTGGGTTTGCTGTGGGCTGTAATGAAGTCTTGTTGGCACTTTGCATGAAGAAGGAGAAAAGATGATAACTTGAAGCAAAGTTAAAGAAAACCCATAGGAATTTACTGAAATTATATGAGGTAGTTATCCATTTGGAGAAATAGATAATTACAAAAGGAATAATCTTATATAAAACAGTCAGATAAAGGGACCACTCTTTAGAGCTATAACAGCTGAGAAGACCCAGAAGTTGCTAAAATTGTTGGTTTTCAAATGTGAGCATGCATCTGAATCACTAAGAAATTAAAACAGACTGCTGCCCTCTCCCCAGGATCTAATTTGGTCAGTCAGAGGTGGGGCACGGGATTCCACATTTCTCATATGAACATAGGTAACACTGATGTTACAGGTGTGGTACCTCACCTTGAGAACCACCAGCATAAGCAGTCACAGCATCTTTTAAAAGTCACAGTAGCCACCATTTGCTCAGAAAGAGGTGCTGTGGGCCAAGCTTCAATTTCAGTTCATCTGGATTCTCTGCCTTTGAATAGTAATCCCCATAGGAGGGACGTCACCAATTTGGAATCAGGAGCTTGCTTACCCTGGAGGTTGTGTCAGACTGAGATCATTTATTCACTCAGTAGATGTTTGCTGAGTCCTATTTTGTGAAGGTGTTTTGGCTAAGGATGTATAGGTAGTTCAGAGTTTAAAGTAATAGAAGGAGCTCCTCTCCTTCTGGGAATTTAGTGTCCTAAGTGGAAAACAGATTTTGGATTTTATTTCTACTACGTTTGAAACAGAAGAGTGACCTGATATGCTATATGTTTTTAATCTATTTTTTATTTTTTATTATTTTTTTTGAGACAGGGTCTCTGTAGTTCAGGCTGGCCCTGAGCTCACTATGTAGCCCAGGCAAGCCTTGAACTCAGCAATCCTCCTGTCTCTGCCACCCAAGTGCTGGGATGACAAGTGCCAGCCACCACGCCCGGCACTGTGGTATGTGATATTGATTGCAAGTGGGCATGAGTCAACATGCCCAGCATTGTATGTGGTTACTGGGATCGAACTCAGGACCTTGCGCTTGCGAGGCAGGCGCTGGAACCACTGAGCTAAATCTCCGGCCCCATGTTTTTTATTTTTGAAATAATTTTTATAATCCAGTAAGATACATATGACATAAAAGCCATCTCTTACCTATGTTTAACTGTACAGTTCAGTAGTTAAGTACCTTATTGTACAGCCATCATTACCACTTACCCATCTCCAGAACTCTTCTCATATTGCCAAATTGAAATTCCTTTCCCATTCAATTGATAAATGTTTTTAAAGGACATTTTTTCAGGAAGAGATATCAGAGGGCATGAAGATTACATGGAAGTATTAAGAGGGTAAGGGGAAGAGTTAGATTAATTTTAGTTGTGTGGGTTAAAGATGCCAGTAGCAACAGCTAGTTAGAAACAAAATCAGAAATTCAGGATTTCTGACTTTAAGTTGGCATCCTTTTCCACTACAATGCCTCACTTTGTCACTGTGAGGATCATTTCTAGGACTCTGCCCTGAGTAGCGTTGCATTGGCTTGCACATTTTTTAGGATATTTTATGAACTGAATGATGCCCCTGGTATGCCACCAGCTAACACTGAGGCCTATTAGACACCATGTAACATACTTAATTCACATTCAGCTCTCTTAGAAAGGGCCTGTTGTTATCTTCATTTTGCAGATGTGGAAACTGGAGGATAGGGTTATGCACTTAGTCACTTTCTGCTCATGATTTGAATCCAGGTGCTTGGGCTGGTTCTGAGGTGTTGTCTGTTACTTGGTCCTGCCAGAAGTGGGGTATTTATTATCCCAAAGTTAATTCAGGGAAAGTAATTGTGACAAGACACTGAAAGTCTTAAGAACTTTTATATTTTATCATCTTTTCTAAATAATGAATACACGATTTAGAATAATGGGGAGAGGAACCTGAAAATCTTATCTTTGACCCCAATTCTGAGACTTTTGTTCACAAGGATTCTATTTTTTGGAGGCCTATTGTATCACAATATTTACAACAGTATCAACCCTAAAGTTGTAGGAGCTTAAAAGCAAATAGCCACTTAGATTTTGCATCATGGGTTCCTCATTTATCTCATTCTTGTTCTTGTCCTGCACAGCCCCTACACATTAGTACTGAAGGAACTATGAGAAGTAGACCCAGGACTTTGTATTTCTTTGCATATTGGTCAGGTTTCCTGTCACCAGGACGACCTAGCTGTCACCACAATTTGAAGGAGAAAATGTTTGTTTTTAGTTCATGGCTCCAGAGACTTTTGTCAGCTGGTTACAGTTTAGAATGAACATGATGGACTGGTTTGGTGGTAATAAGTTCTGAATCCATGGTATCTGAGGATCAGAGAGAAGGACAAGAAACAGAAAGGAAGAAACTTGGACCTGATATAGACCCACCATCATACTCTCAAGATCCATTTCTAATAGATCATTCAGCCATGAACTCACCAATGAGTTAACTCACTGATGAGAATAGTTCCCTTGTAATTCCATCACTGCTCCCAGAGTATCTTAATCCAGTTAGACTGACAAGGAAGACTAACCAGCATACTTTGTCTGTTGTAATTTGTCCACGTTTGGTTGATGCTGTTGCTTTTGGGCCTGTAGAAAGGTAAAGCATCATGATGGCAGCATGTTGCAGAGGACATGGGTCACCTCATGATTATTGGGAGTCAAAAAGGAGAGAAAGGAAGTGGCCAGGTCCTAGCATCCCATGCAAGGGTATTCTCCTAATGATTTAACTGTCTTCTGCTAATATCCACCACCGAAAGGTTCCACTTCCCAGGAGGGCTGTGAGCTGATAAACCCTTAATATGAGTGAGGCCTTGGGAGAGACTTAAGATCCAAAACATAGTGTCTTGGGTCATCGTGAAATTCAAAGGTTTTTCTCCCAGATATAGCACCATTCTTAATGCCATCTACATATTTTAATCCTACCTCCATGCCCCAGACGTTCCTTTTATTCACTTTTCATCTGGACCATCATGTAGATGGTAAAAGCAGAATAAAATTTACCATTATCAGTGCCAGTTGCAGATGGGCCAAAGTTCCAAAGTGTTGGCATTTCAGCCAAGTTTCTTGGCCTAATTTTAGCTTTATTCCTCCCAAGATTGGAGTTCAGAACTTTATCTCTGATCAGCCATCTACTCCAAATCCTTTCTCATCTATGATCTGTTTTCTGCTGCTCCAATATTAAAAACTTTTCACTAAACATTTGTGGTTATTTGACCAGGCCAAGCAGTGAGACAGCTTCAACTAATTCCTTTCAGCTGGGAGTGTGTCCTACTGTGTGCACTGAGATACCTGCCTAGTACATGAAGTGCACAGAAAGGAAGATGGCATTTCTGATTTTACTAAGACAGTTCTGCTTTGAAGGTTGGCTTATACATATTTGGGAATCATTTAGATAGCTTGAATTTATGATTAAATTTTCTTCTGTGTTTGTTCATGTGGAGCTACATGTGATGTGGGCCTAAATACACCATAGTGTGGCAGAATCAGACATTCATGTGCCTCTGTAGCGGGTCCTCAGCCCATAACAGAGGATGCTGTGACTTACTGACATCTGAGCTTGTACCAAACTGCAAGCTCATACTAGTCAAACTTCCCTATCAACTCAGTACATAAAACATTTACCAAGAAACTAAAGAAATTGGTAGTGTTTTTGCCAAAGAGATACTGAACTATACTCACCTCTTTCTCTCAATTTAGTAAACCTGTTCTTACATTTTTCACAGTGTCTGAAAAGAAGGATCTTGTCATGTTCCATCAGTATCAAAATGTTACATCTGCAAACCCAATTTTTCTTTGCTTTGGGCAGATACCAAGAGGGATCAGCACTGTGGGCTTTTGAGACAAGGCATGCTGTTTAATTTAGGTACAGGGATTCACTTAGACTTTTCTTTTGATTTTGTGTTTTATCTTTTTCCTTTATGTTTTTCTCTTCAAATACAGCTGAAAGAGGAAAAACAAGATTTCCATCATTTCGGCTACTCATTCTCCAACTTATGCAATAACTCACAATAAAATATGGAGGGATTCAGAAAGAGGTCCCCCTCCCTTTCTCCAGCTGTCCAGTGTAATGTCTTTCTTTAGGTGCAACATCTCTTGAAATAGTTTTAACTCTAATTTCAGACTGAATTCTATTTTAATGCCATATGAGCAATGAAAGAGGAATAAAAATGCAAATTCTACATAAGACTAAGTTCAAACTAGATATTCCCCATTAATGCTGTTTACTCTCCATTTAGATTGTATACAATTCATTACCTGAAATAATTTACAGCCAGTGGTTTGTGCACAGATGTCGGTGTCTGATAACATTTTTTCTTTGCTCAGAATTGCCTGGACAATGAGAGCATGGAGCCTGTCATATCAGCCATGCTTCAGATCCTGAGGCAATGCTACCCCAAGAGTCCCCTTCCCTTGGTCACAACCTACAGTGCCTACACCTTCCCAGTCCCTGGAAGCATCCCCTCTGCACCCCTGTGTGGTCCAACTGAAGGTAAAATAAGTAGACAGCTATGGCCTTTAAGTTTTGCATTTTAAAAATAGGTCAGAGAAATGCACATACAAGTAGAATCGTTGTTTTATGGGTGAACCATGATTGTCTAATAAGCTAATTAGAGATATATATGAAAAAGGAAATTTTCAGAAACAGGGTGAACAAACAGCAAGATCACTTATTTTGTCCTTAATTATCAACTGTTGCCGTTTTGCCTAGTAGCTATGGAATGCCTTTACAGTCATCTCAGCCAATTAAAAAAAATTTGTTCACAATTCTGTGAGTGAGCTTCTCTACTGTACTGAGTAGTGGCAGATTTAATTTTCCCTGAGGATAAGGGTGAAATGAAACTTCTGCTATTTACTACCTCATGTTTCTCATACTGGAATATTTGAAAGTATGACTATTTAACCTCCAGGAAGATCTTACAATCAAAGATTCCAATGTTTGTCAGACCTGTCTTTCTGCCATAGTATAGATTTTCCACAGGCATGATTTTCCCACAATGGCACTAGATGCTTTATAAAGGCACTGGATAGCTTTTGTTCCAAATACTTTTTCTCATTTAAAATTGGGGACTCATTTAAGATGGTATATAAGGTATAACAAATGTTGTATACATATGGCCTCTAAACTTTGGCAATGTTAGTTGCATAAATACCTCCAGATTCTGTGGGAGGAAAACCAGAGTAGCATTTGCATTCAATATGAGACTCTGTGTGCACTCCATTTACACATTCCAGAAGGCATCAGAGTGTCTGTATGTAGGGATACTGCATACTTAATGTGACCCTTATTTGTGAAAAGAAGAAATACTCAGGCCTGTGTGATGACAGTCTAAACTCAGGCAAAGAAAACACTCACTTAGTTGATCTCCTTCCTTCCTATCTAGAGGATATTGAAGATGATGGTGATGAAGAAATGGACAAAGACTCCAATTTGGAAGATGTGAAAGAGCAAGTAGGTGCACCAGCTCTTGCTTGCAGTGATCTCCATTTTCATACCCTGCTAAGGAGAACAGTATTTCCTATATTTGTCAAAGCCCAGGGTAAATTTTTAAGGATTTACATTAGCACTGTCACTCCAGAGAGGCTCAAGAAATGCAGCTACTACCATTGATTTCCCAGTTGACATTTTCATCTTGATACATACAGTACATTGTCACTCTGTAAAGTCAGAGCTATCTATTATTAACACTAATATTCCATCAGATTGAGCTTTATGTAGATATTTAATGCTTAAAGTTGGTATACTTAGTAAATGTACTTGAGCCCACAGAAAGATTGGTATAATTATAATTTGTGACTTACATTTTTGTCATTTTTGTTATATGCCTGGATTTGGGCAGATGTCTTCAAATTATACTTCCCTGATCATGTCAACTGTTAGATAAAACTAATAAGTAAATCCTACTTTTATCACTTTGCAGGGAATAAAACCCAAATTTAAAAACTATTTTCCCTTCCCTCCTGTCCTCCTCCTTTCCTTCCTCTACTTTTATTCCTCCCTGTTTTTCTCTTTTCCTTCCTTCCCTCCCTCCCTAGAGAGAAAGAGACTTTTGAATTCTCTCTTGTGATAATCACTCCCCTTGCTGATGGTGGTGGCAGACGTTTAAGGACTATCTCAGCCCAATCTCTGGGCTCAGACTGGTATTGACAGTCTGGTGCTCTCAGGGTTTTGTTGATAAATAGAATCATTTCTGAAGTCATCAGTAGCAAATTGGTTCTTTGCGCTGGCTGAGCGACACAGGCCTATGGAGTACGTGCTGAATTATTTGAATAATACTGGGCTGCTGCAGCCATTCATCACTGCCACTTCCCCTCCCTCTTGCTTGCTCGTTGATAACTGAATGTCTGATGTAGTGTCAGTCGCCTCTTGTATCTGATGCGGAGGGACAAGGCTTACAGCAGTGCCCGACTTCACACAGTGCAGGAGGGAGAGCTCTCCAATGTACTCCCCGGTGCTCACTCCTCAGAGGATGTTGGGGTAGGGTGTGGTGTAACTTAAGCAAATATACAAACCCAGCTGAGGTAAAAAGCACAGGACAAATTGATAAGGACCAGGGAATGATTCATCAAAACAGGCGGAGGATCAGTCAGTGTGAGAACATGATTTGTAGAGAAATTGAGGGAACTTTGGAATCAGGGCTTGACTCTTGGGTATGTAAAGGCCAGGGGGATGGGACATATAGCACCCTGGCTTTTCCTTGGTGAGTCCTGGGGCTTTTACTTCCAGGGATACAGACTTCTGGTCAGGCATATGTATATTTTTATATGCAAAGAACCAAGCCAGACATTTAACCTCTGCAGTTTTCATTTGAAAATTTCACCAAATAATTGGGAGCAACCTCTTAGCAAGAAGGACTAAAAGGCATTTTTACTGTAAAAGAGTCTTGAGAATGGAATGCTTAATGCAATAATTTGATTGAAAACTGTCTAGGTCAACATAAGAAAAGACAAATTCACAACAAATAGAGACAAAATATTGGCTGTGTTTTTTCTTCTTTCTAGATTGAGGTAAACTAAAGAAGGGAATACACAGTGAATTCATGTTCTGTCTTCTTTTCACCCTCCCTTTCCTACCTTCTTTCTTTTTACATTTATTCTACTAGGTACTTTAAAAAAATTTACCTTTATTGGTACATTGTACATACACATTGTGATCACACTTGATATTGGGAATTTGTACCAGTATATGACACAATTTAATTCTCATTTTTTCCTGTTCCCCTACCCACCCCACAACCCTCCATCCCCTAAAGGCTTAAGCTTTGTTTCTCCTTTTTTATTACTATCATATTTTCTCTTTATCCCTCATACTCACTCTTCCACCACATTTCCTTTTGCATATTTTCTATTTCACAATATCCATCATCCATTCTTTTTCATATGTTATCAATGTGTAACACTCTTAAATTCTTGATGAATATGATGCAAAAACAAATGAGACATATTTTTTATTTTCAAAGAGTTCAGTCTGTTGAATTCAGGGCCTGTCCCTACTAAAGTTCATACTTACACCTTCCAACTTGAACTTCAATATAAGGTAGAGAAAAGACAATAAATAAGAAATATAAACTTAGAAGTAAGGACCAGAAAGCATTCTTTAGATCAGAGAGAGAATGAGTATCAAGATCCTAGATGGTGTAGGATTGTCTGGGTTGCTGAAAGACACAGAAGTGGGTCCATCTATAGACAAGTATAAATTTACCTATAAGAAATGCACAAAGAGGTGAGAGCTCAGGTGAGTGCCTAGAGACCTAGAAACTAAGCTCCAGACCTTTGAAGACCAGAAACACAAATAATCCACTGTCACAACTAATCTACTTTGCCTTGTACCCAGAAAGCAGCCATTGAGCATCAGTAAATGACTAGGTCTGATAGTGTTTTAATAAAACTTTATCTACAAAAATAAGCATAGAGACATGGCTTGCTGACCCCTGCTAAATGGGTCTCCTAGCCACAGTGGAATTAAGTAGGCTGAACTCATGGATTATTCCTTTACACTAGACATACCAGTTGGAATAGGTCTATACTCTCTGGTGGGGGCACTCTTCTAGTAGCTGAATGAATTGCATTTCAACTGGGACCACCTTGGGCCAGGAACGGGTAGATGACATTGGTAGAAAGGACAAGAGTGGTAGCTATGGAGTTTGGCCTGGAGAGGACTGAACCTGAAAATACCAACGAATCAATGGGATTTACTTTTCTAATTTGAAATTTGGAGGAATATTGTATAAGATGGATAGAATATGATGTTACATTTTTTTCTCCTTGATCAGAAATAGAAGCATTTATTTTCCATGTTTATTTGATTTAGATCTTCAGGACCACCAGGTTATTATTTTATAGTTCTAAAACATAAAATAGGTTTTCTCATCTGTTTTAGCTGGGGAACTTAATCTAAGCTATGGAACAAATGGAGAGACTCTACCATTTGATTCTGGTTGCATTTTCTCTATAAGACTACAACCCTTAAAAAACATACATATGTTCAAAGGAGAGCCATCAGGATCATTGAACTATTCCACAATGATTATTTAGAAGAAATATAAAATGATTTGGGTTATTCATGTAAATCGACTCCCTTCCAAGTACTAACCAGGCCTGACCCTGCTTAGCTTCTGAGGTCAGATGAGATCGGGTGAGTTCAGGGTGTTATGGCTGTAGACTCTATATACCTAAATGGAGGAAAGATGGATGGCACTTGGTAAATTTTTAAGCATACAAAGAGATAAAGATGTAGCAGGAGAATACAAACTATTCTCTAGGACCTGTAAGGATTGTTATAATTTCTCTGCTGCCTCTTCTCAAATTTTACCTTCTACAGTCTTTCCTTAGACTCTATGTTTTGGTCACCTTCTTTTTGTTAGAAAAATTAAATTGTTCTTTCTGCTACTTATTTATTTCTTTCACAGTTGCCTCTTTTAGTAATATAAATCTTGATTATACCAATACTATCATCTTTATGAGAACTTGTCCGGTTACCCAGTCCCTTACCTTAATCAATCACACATCCTGTTTCATTATTTCCAGAGCCATCACTGTTGGACATGGCCTTTTTTCATTTGTTTATCAATAATTTTCCTCCTTCTTTTCACTAGAAGGCCCCTTCCATAGGAGCATGCATCTTTGCCAGTTCTGTTGTCACTGATTCCTCAGTATCTAGAAACATACTTATTCACAGTAGTTGCTCCATAAATGTTTCTGAAAAGGGTGAAGGAACTGAACAGCAAAGGTAGATAGGTGAACAGGGATGATAATGACAATGAATTTAATGATAGTAGTGGATAAGATAAAGAATTTCTTTTATCATGGTTTACTGTTAATAGTTTATCTCATTCTATGTAAATTATTACTTATTTCTGAGGAGAGCTGATAAATATTGACATAAATGCTGACAAAAGTCCTATATGTTCTTTCTTTGTATTTTAAGACTATAATCTAGTATGATAAATTCTCCAGTGGCTAGGCTAGCATTATAATCTGAGGGCAAAGAAACATGTCCTGTAATTCTGAACATGCATATAAGAGCAGTGTCTTGTTGCCTTCTTGTGTACATTTTGTGATTGTCAGCTGTTCTTTGAATACTTCATTGTAGGATGATGATTTGGAAACTGACATGGAAAAGCTCAGCTTCAAACCTGGTCTTGATCGACCTGAAGAGGAACTGAAGCAGTATGAGGCCATGTGTCTTGAGCTCTCATATGGCTTTGAGGTAGGACTTGGGCTGGGGTTCTGCTCCTTGGTGAAGCATGATGGGTTCTTTGCAGAATCTGGAAGGCCAAATAGAGGTATTTAGGTGGAAAGCATTGTATTGTTAGTAGCATGCTTCTGGGATCCTTCTGACAGAAAAGCGTAAAGCCAAGAAAAATGTGAGAAAACTGACTAATCTAGGATGCCTTCAAGAATCTTAGTCTGACATGTAGGGTGCAGTTAGAAGTCAGGTGAATATTATTGGATATGGGCTATAGGCAAAGTCCCTTGGGTCCATGAACTGAAAAGCAAGTGCAAATTTTGATGATTCAATTTTTCTCTTACTGAAGTGGGCAAGTCATCATACACAAATTTATAAATTTGGTCCTTTTCATTTCAGGCTTTCTTTATTAGTAGAAACAAATTGGGAACCTTAGACCCAGCCATGGTATTCCACTATATAGTTGCTGCTTGCTGCTGTTGCTATGAACAAAATTTTAGACTTGCTTTTTGATCTCCATTATTTTCTTCTAGGTCTTAATAAGAAATGAGTTCAGTCACATCAAAAGATAGCTAGTCATGTGTAGAAAGGTGGTGACAAGTGTAGTAGAAGTTTCTGTGCAGGAAATTTTAGGTCAGTATAAGGCAAACTTTAAAAAGTTAGAATTTTATCCCAGAGAACAGAAATATCTTAGGGCACAGTGAAGGGTAGACATTTAAGTGAGGCCCCTGTAAATGTAGGTTGGGACACACTGTAACTTAATGGAATGGTTTCAGAAAGTGTTCACAAACTGTACAGAGTTGTACTAGACCCACCCAAATCCCCTTCCACACACGAGTTTATGTGATTCTGCCACCAATTTGACTGCTGAAAGTTAGTTAATCTTTCCTTGGCTCATCCTGCAGAAAGCTGCTCCATTTATAGGATTTATGCTTAGCTCTGTGTCCATAGAGTGAGGACAGGGCTCAAATTGTGTTCTCTTCCTGGAAGGAAACACTGACATATTCTTTTCCACTTTAAACCCGAAGGAACTGGAGTCCAAACTTGGAAATGATTTGAATTTTGAAGGCATTCAATCTACCAATTACCACCACATTCCGACTGCTGCTTCCCTGAAGCAGTATTGCTTGAAAAAGGACCAAAGCTCCTGGGGGAAAGAAAGAGAAGACACAGTCCAGACTTCTCTTCTGAGCATGGCGAAGATGGGGAAGTCCACAGCACATCTGTCCTTCAAAAAAAGACCTGTCATGAACACATATCAAAATGTGCACCCTAATGGTCTTGGGATAGATTCTCTTGAAAACAATATCGCTGATATTCAGAATTTTCTAGAAGAGAACATAGAAGCCATTTCTTGTCCAAGGATGAATGCCTCCTTTTCCAATTCCATGACGCCCAGAGAAACTGTTGAAGTAGTAGATAAACTTCTGCACATACATCCTAAGCATATTCCCTTCCATGACCCCTGTCTTTATATGGCAAAAGCCAGAAGAACAAGACCTGTGGTGGATTTCAAGATGATAGGATTTCCTGATCTGTGGGGACACTGTTCACCTCCCTTTTCCCAGTCCATGTTGGAACGCAAACGTGGAGTTCAAAGGTGACAGTGTTACTGAATTCAGAGCTACCAAAACTATAGACTTACCTCCCTCCTGGCAGGGATCAACTGTGGGGTGGTGGTTGGCATTTGTTTTCCAACAAAGAGTTCCTTAGATGGTCCTGATATAACCCCTTGCCTCCTATTGTAGATCACAACAGGGAAAGATCATGTCGTTTTTTACAAATATTGGGATTGTTCCTCAAAGTAAAGTTTTCAGAAAAAGCAGGAAATACTTGAGAATCTCTTTGTGGCAAATTTGAATCTGGATTTTTGATAACCAAGAGGAGGTGGTATACCTCCATTCCATAGCGCCAATCTTGCAGACCCTTGCTTGCTTTTTGGAATGGTTTTGCTGTGTCAGTAATAAGAGGCTGAGGAAAATAAAACACATTCTTCAGGGCAGAAACACTGAAAGATAGATTATTTCCAGAATGGAGGAAGGGAAGAGCCTTGTCTTTCACTCTGCTTAGTGAGATTAAAATGAAAACTAACAAAGATAAGGAGAAAAGGTTTCCCTGGAGGACAAAATGGGATTGCATAAATAAATCAATAGAACTAATCATGGAGACCATAAAGTTTCATTAATTTATTCCATGTCATCAGGAAATTGTTCTCTCATTATCAGGTAATAGGTCCCCAAACTACTCCAACACGGGTGCTGCTGACATCTCTTTCCTACTGCTCTGTATATGAACTACTGTGCTCAAATTCCTGAGCAACATACAGCACTTCAGCAGTTGATCTAACACAGATTTATCCCTGCATAGAACTTTTTTCTTCCTTGTCCAGGCTTCATATGCACTTCACTGTCACCATTATTCCATCCTACTCATGGCCTTAATCAGAAATTCAAGGAAGGGATTGATGGCCACTTGAGCAGCCTTCCTCTCTCTTATTTAAATTTCTCAGGTATTGATGTTCCTCAGACAGAAAACTGACCTCAGCCTTCTGGAGGAGATCAGTGCCAGGAATATAAATGACAGAAGAGTAAAAAGGCTTATTGGATCTTTCCCACCCTTGAAGATGCAAATAGTCAGTAGTCTAATGTCTCCCTCAAAACTGTCCCTGATTACTCTGATGACATTACTCTGATAGTAGTGCAACTAGAAAGATCATAGTACCCTAGTTCAAACCCTCTTGAAAAAACTAGTCCCAGCCAAGAATCCTCTAATGAAATAGATGACATCTTTAATTGTTCTATTCCCAGTGCACAGTGTAGTTGTATTTCTTAATCAAGAAGAGAAGGAAGAAGGACAATATTGTTTACATCTTCTGAGTTCAAGATTGGGACGTTGTTAAACTTTTCTCTTTTTTTTTTTTTTTTTTTTTTGGTATTTGCTGATGACTTCCAAAGCCCTTTTCAGGATACATAAGATGAGTATGAGGACAGTACTTAAAAGTGTTTCATAGATAGTGAGGACAACACTTAAAGTATTTCCAATTTTCTTTTTCAGGATCAAGATAATTGAAGATGTACGGAGGCTCATCCAGCCAAGTGATGTTGTAAACAGAGTCGTCTTTAGTTTAGATGAACCTTGGTAGGTGGTGTTGTCCAGTCATAGAATGGGAGGTGTAAAGAATTCTGTTAAGAATACAAGGATGGAAGTGTTTAACCTTAGAAATCCATTCCTATGCCTAAAAACAGGATAATGACTATTTAGGCTAAATTTTTTTTTAAAGCATCAAACTATGTGTGTGAATAGCAACAAGACATGTTCACATGTTCTTTCTTTTATACAGGCCTTTGCAAGACACTACTTCCAATTGCCTCAGGTTCTTCTCCAAGTTTGAGTCAGGAAATCTTCGCAAAGCCATCCAAGTGCGTGAGTAAGTAAGGAAAGCCACAAGGATAGTCCTGGCAGCTCTAGAAAGCAGGCTATGATAACCTCTTCATCATTTTCTATTCTGTGAGCTCACACTGGTAGCTTGACATCAGCCATGAAGAGAGTATACACATCATGAAAGTGGCAAACGCTCTAAATGAAGGCTTTCTTTTCTTTTTGAGTCACTTGTTATGCATATATCAGCATACTACTAGGGAACCCAAAGGGTGATGTCATAGCAAAGCGAACTGTTCACTAGAAGTATAAATAGGCCTTATATTTCCACATTTAGATGTAAAAGCACTTTGACCAGGCCACTTATACTTACACTGATACCAACATTTTTCTAATGAAAGAGTAGGTAGGGTACAGTGTTCCCTATCTTACGTCCCAGGTTTGTTTATCCCATAGCTGTGTATTGAGGTAAAAATAGTCTCAGGGCTTCCGTCTTTCATTTCCGGGAATTCTCAGTGCATCCCTCCATGGAAAGATCTACCAGTGAGATCTTATTAATGAAAAAGGATTTTATAGGTAAGGAAAGGCTAATGACACACAAACTGAAGGAAGGAAATAAGTTTGTCTAGTGACAGAAGAGACTGCTGTTCTCATAAAGTTATATATAATTTATTTTCCTTTAGCACCATGAACTATATTTTCTATATATACAAAAGGTTAGAGGCATAACCCATCTTCTGATAACTTGGTCCAGGACAACTAATGGTATAGTGGCCACACCTTTGCAACCAGGAGATTAAGCAAACTAACTCCATACCTTTTTTTTTTTTTAACCTATAATATTAGAACAGTCATAATCTACTTTATAGGTATTTTATGAGAGTTAAACACAATACAGAAAGCTCTTAGAGTAGTATCTGGCACATAAGCACTCAGCATGAGGTCTCCATATTTACTATGACTAGAGCTCAGAACTTGGTATAACTCTGACTTATTTAATTCTACCTAAAAAGTTATTTTTGAAGTTTTCTTTTTTGGGGGAAGGTGAAAGGTTGATTTTGTTTGTTTGTTTGTTTTGCACATGAAACCTTTCAAGGAAGTCCAGTATATAAGGCAGAGACAAACTGAACTTCTTAGACTAATGAAAGGCAAGACAATCATATCAAAATTCGTTTTTAAATCCCATTTCTCTTTCTGTTGTCAGCTCATATTATACTTCTTCCTATGGATCCTGTTTCCATTATCCCTTCTCTATAGAGTCCAAGGATTTGGGAGGCAATACTTGATTAAACATCTCTTTCTCAGACAGTTATCAATCCAGGATATGCCTAAGCTGCTGGCCAGTTTAAATGTCTTTCTCTCTACATCTGCATTTTCACAGAACGTAAAAACTTGAATTAACCAGGTATGGTCAGGGTAACAGACTCAAATGACAGAAAACACACCTACTTATTGCTAACAAAAAACCCTTCATATTCACTTTTTAGAGAGTGTACCTTGGTAAGAATTGATACTTTGAGGGTCACAAGCTTCCAGAATTGTTCATACAAGTGCTACTCAGGGGGTTATGCTTTCTTCATTGCAGAGTAAGCTAAATGGTTAGAGTGTGGTCCTTATAGCTGAAGTGTTATGGTTGGGACTCCATCAATCAGCTCTTCTCTGCTCTTGTTAGTCTTATCCCAACCCCTGTCTTTCTATAATAAGTGACTACAAAGACTGTAAAAGGCTATTTATCAGGACTTCTGAGTGAAGAGTGTAAATGGGTTTGAGTGGAAACAGTGCCTTTTTAGAAGAGTAATTCAAAGAAAATACTAAGAAGGTGTGACGATAATATTTGAAAATAAAATTTCCTAATATTATTTAAGTCAAAACTGTCTTGAAAATTATTTTGCTAAAGCTTAGAAAATTAATTACCTTTGGAAACATAGTAACTGGGAAGGGACAGAGAAGAGCCTCTTGCAGTGCTGGAATTGTCCTCTATTGAATAATGGCCACACAGGTGCATCCAGATGCAAATGAATTAATTAAGGTATACATTTATGATTTTTGCACTTCATTGCACATAAGTTGTGCAGTAAAAATTCACTCAAAATTTATTTTAAAATACCCACAAATCTTCCATTGATGGAATAGTTCTTGTTTGTTTCTCTGTTGGGAGATTTATATCACTTATCCTACTTAATGTTTACAAATGCGAGTTTAGACACTTCACTCTACATATGAGGAAACTGAGGCTCAAAAGCAGTCTTTGGAACCAAATAACAGTGGCATATTCAAACCAAATGTGATTGCACTGTTTTGGCATATATCAGTCCTGCATTTTTCTAGCTGGAAATCATGTCCATTATGTCAGTGATTCTTCTAATATTGCAGCTACTCTCTCTTCCTAAGTTTCCAAAGCCTGTGTCCAATATTGTGAGATGAGAGTGATTCCTGTATTTTGTTATCTACTGGAGTCCTGCATCTTAGATCTATAATACAGAATTTGAGACTGCTAAATTCTCATTTGCTGTATAGTCTTTCAGGTAACCCTTGTACTTGCTTCTGCCTTTGCAGGTTTGAGTATGACCTGCTGGTCAATGCTGATGTGAACAGTGCTCAGCACCAGCAGTGGTTCTACTTCCAAGTGAGTGGCATGAAGACTGCTGTTCCTTACCGCTTCAATATCATCAACTGTGAGAAGCCCAATAGTCAGTTCAATTATGGTATGATTCATGGGGACTAGGGGCTTTCTGAACAATAACAAGCTGTTATCACTTCTTGACTATCTTTTTAGAATAGTCCTTGCTGGGTTCCCAGAAAGTTTGAAGCTAGACTGATACATTTTGATTCCAGAGTGACAGAGAATGACTAATGCATATCATATTACAACTATGGTGGTGGTGGGAGGTGTGGGGCCCTCCTTCTACCACAGAATGTTAATAGACACATAGCATCATGCTCTGTCCTCATTCTGTTGCTCCATCTTGAACTATTGAGCTTGGGGAGCATGATCATTTTCTTTTCTTTTCTCTATCTTTTAAATCCCATTGGAGCCTGTATATTAGACAGTTTGTTACAAGATAGGAAAATAGTAAAATCTAATTGGACAACACAGCTTTATACTCTCTTTATACTCTGGGGAAATTTTAAATTCTCCTCAACACCTGTGATCCATTTTGTAGGAGCTGTTCAAGAATTAAAGACCAATTGGGCTAGAGATTTAGCTCAGAGGTTCTGGCACCTGCCTCGCAAGCGCAAGGTCCTGAGTTCAATCCTGGTAACCACATAGAATGCTGGGCGTGGTGACTCACGCCCACCAGCAATCAATACCACATACCATAGTGCCGGGTGTGGTGGCTCATGCCTGTCATCCCAGCACTGGAGAGGCAGAGACAGGAGGATTGCTGAGTTCGCGGTGACTTGCCTGGGCTACATAGTGAGCTAAGGGCCAGCCTGAACTACAAAGCGAGACCCTGTCTCAAAAAAAAAAAAAAAAAAAAAAGAAAAAAAAAAAGAAAGTTAAAGACCAATCAACAGCCTGTATTTACTTTGACTATTTCTATTCTTGGGAAATTCTTGTGTTCCTGCTAACTCATGTAATAATTTATTGCGTGGCTTTGAATAAGGAATGAATTCTCCCACATATCTAGGTCAGAGGATGTGGTACGACCTCTATTTCATAAAAAGTAAATTCTTGTTGCAACAGGAAGAGAAAATGTGAACCTTGATTTTTGTATTCACTTCGTATGAGTTTGTTGTCACAAACTTGGTGATTTAAAACAAGACATTTATTCTTTTATAGTGCTGGGGCTGAGTAGTCCAAATCAGTTTCAATAGGATGAAGTTAAGGTGTCAGCAGGGTTCTGTTTCATTGAGATTCCAGAAGAAAGTCCATTTGTTTTTCTTTTCCAGTTGCTAGAGTGATATTCTTTGACTCTTGGTTCCTTCCTCTGTCTTCAAAGGCAGCAATATAGCAACTTCACGTCTCTGTCGACTTTACTGCTACTTTTTCTCCGTTGCACTCAAATCTTCCTTTGCCTCTACTTATTAAGATGTGATGGCACTTGGGACAAACAGGATAATCTCCCCCTCTCAAAATCCTAAGTTTAATCACAACCACAGAGTCTCTTTGGCCATATTCAGTTATCCTTCACAGTTGCCAAGGAATAAGATTTGGATGTCTTTAGTGACCATTGTTTAGCCTATCACAACTCTCTTTCCAGTTTTTCTTTCCCTTATAGATTAAGATCTGCTTTGATTTCATGCAGGGATGCAGCCAACCCTCTATTCCGTGAGGGAGGCCCTCCTTGGCAGATCTACCTGGATACGGACAGGACATGACATCTGTTACTACAAGTAAGTCAGAGTACTGTTAGTTTTTCTTTCTCTGCCTTGTTATTCCTACTTGATTTCTTCCTTCTCTGTATTAAGCATCAGCAGTCTGTGTTTGTCCATCATATTTGTCACTCTATCCCAATGGCAAAAGTCATCCCTTCCCTTCAGAAGTATAAATGTCAAATGATAATCATGGTAAACTCCAAGAAATCACTTTTGATTTGCGGAACAATGGCTTCTCTTTATTTATGCACATTAAAACTATTAGACCCTGTTAGATATTAGAAGTTCTATAGGCTCAATCTCTTAATTTTTAACTGCTTCAATTGGAAATAATGAACAAAAGGCCTGAGCTGATCTGGTGTATTCATATTCACCTGTGCTTCACTTTTCTAAAGAATAAGGGAGTGAATATGTGAAAAATACTTAAGTAACTGTTTCTACAACAGTTAGTTTTATGAAAAATGTATAAGGAGATGTTGCAATATCCATCTTCAGTCTTTGTTTGATCAGTCACAAATTTCATCAGTTTATCCTGCAAATTTGTAATGAAGTTTAAATTATTCATATTTTTTATGAAACAGATTCCAGAGCCATGAATTGCTTAGGCATGCATTTTGTTTAGGTGGAAAATAAAATTCAAATACATAAGAAAAAGGATAGGAATTGTTAGGACATGTAGAATACATGTAATTCATTATTAGTTAATTGCTAGTTTCTTATAAAAAGTGATAGGTGAGTACTTATTTTCTTGGATAAAGTAACCCTTATCTCTTTCTAAGATTACAAAAGCCCCCTAAAAATCTATTATCAGACATTCTAGTGTTTAGAATTATTATCATTATTAAAAAGGAAAAGGGTATGTACAATGAATGCCTCTTGGCTTTTGAGACTGTGAGGATGGTATTAATAGGAAAGGTCAGGGATCTTGTTGCTGAGTTAGATAAAAGAAATCACCATCAAGATGATGACAGTACATGAAACACAGACTTGGGTTGACTAACAGTTTTCAGTTCTTAACACATTAAGATAAGAATTCTGTATTAATCCAATTTCCTATATTCTTTAGTCTCTCTATATGGCCCAAAAAGATTTAGATCAAAACTCATAAAGTTGTAGAATTCACAGTTACAGGGAAAGAAAATATGAAAGCCTAAACATGAACCAAAGTGAATCAAGAATTTTAACTTTTTATTTCCTTTGAAAAGTTACTGTTAATAAATGTGAAAGACCTGGTTTTAAATTCCACTTGGACCTGGAACTCAGTAAGATATTAGACAAATGTAATGGGTCACATCCTGTCCCCATAGGACACAGCTTTCCCTGGAAGGTGCTCCTCTTGTAATTAGGGAATAAGGACCAACCTCATGGGCCCTGGGTGTCTGTCAAGGGGAGAAGGAACCACACATCCAAAAGCACAGCCCAGGCCTTAGGGAAGCCAATGTGAATAGCTTTTAGCTTCACTAAGAAGACAATTGTTATGTGATTAAACAGCAACAGAGTGGTAAGGATGAAAACCATGCATATGTAATGTAATTCATTTTTCATATTCCAGCAATGAATACAACTGAGATGAACAGATAAGAATGTTCCATTGTAATGTACTTTGTTTTACAGTACTTCACCACGTAATGTTAACATATTTCCAATAATATGATGTAACAACAGGATAGATATGTATAATCTCTATTCTCTCACAAATCAGAACACCTTCTACTATTATAAATACCTTTTTTGCTTTATACTCACTCATCACACTTATTTGGTTCTGCTTCAGACAATTTCTTCACTTTATTCCTACTTCTAATTCTCCCTATTAATTTGGTAGAATTTTACCTCCTTATTTCCTTGGGCCCTATCTGTCAGTAGAAATTTAGAAATGGTGTTGCCATTATGCTGTTACATTTCCAGGCCTAAAGCTATAGGTTAAGGGAGTGATTGGGTGCTCATTGTGGGGAGCAATGGGACTTAGGGTACCTAGGGATCAATATCAAAGGTGACAGGGAAGGTGACACTCAGAAACAAAGGGATTGGGAGTTGATAGCAATGAAGAACAATTATAAAGTTGGACTGATTACTTTGTGGGGCCACTTGATATCAGTTAGAAGTAGTCCCCAAATTATTTTGATAGTATGCCAGTAGTTGTGAATAAGATATTGTCCAACTTACTATTACAGATGTTTCTGTAAACTTTAAAATATGAACTATACCCCATGACTATACTAAAATTATATATGTTAGAAAACATGCTAAAATGAATTTTAAGTGATGAAAAATATGAGACATAATAGTTTTTGATAGCTCAGGTTATACTATGGCTTTATGTGGAGTTCACCATTAAAAACATAGTTACAATGAGTGTTTTGGATAACTTTGAAAAATTAGAGTGAACTTCCAAGGTCCAATTAAGTTATTTTTACACAAGTGAGTGCTATTGAGAAAAAGCTGTGGTATAGGAGTATGACAGCATGGCAGTCTCTTTCCTTTTCATGGTGTTTTTTCTTTTTACTTGGACTGATAATTTAGTAGCCTTATTAATTTATGGCTTTTAAGTAGAATGTTAAAAACACTGTCTTTCTCAAGAGGTTTTAGTTTAATTTTTCTGTAAGCCCAGTAAAATAATCTTCTATAAACTTAAATACCTCAAGTGAAGGTAAATATAAAAGAAGGAAAGAGGGATGAGTTATTCCTGGTCCCACTCAGGAAACCTCTGCAGTCATTGAAACTGAACTATCCAACATATGAAAATAGTTGATGCATTATTGAATGCATTTTTGTAATCTGTCCCTGGAATCCTGCAGGGAAGAATGGATATAATCGCTATGCTGTTCTGTCATTGTTCATCCTGTAAGGCTGACATGGATTGCATAAAGGCAATTGTGTCAATCTTAATATTAAATGTGACAGTTTAGTTTTTTTTCTTATTATGTAGATAATTAAAAATGCAGGAGGAAATGCTAAAGTTTTTTCCCTGTTCACAGCTGACATCCGGCTCCCCTCTGCAGGGCTTCCTACCCCTTCTTTCCTCCTGCCCACATCTCACAGCCACCTTGAAGACCACTTGGGTAAAAAATAAAAAATGACCCTCAAACGGAAGAACATAAATGAACAGGCCCATCTTTCTGTACAACTTGTACAAAAACTAAGCAAGGGAAGTTTCTGTTTCTTTCATTTCTGTTTCTTTCCCATGGCCTGTTTCCACCTCTGACAGACACAGCCTCACACCTCTTTGAATTTTTCCTGGCTCTGATCTGAAGTAATTTTGGGCTGAAGGGCAGAGGGAGGGAAGCCCTGCTCTGAGTGGCCATGTAATACACAGCGGCTGATCTCTTCTGACATTTATCTCTGCTTGTGAGAGGAGATGGAACAGCTCACTCATGAAGATGAATGTCGTACAAGAGCCTGGCCATCACGCATACTTCCAGGGGATCTCAGGAGAGAGATTTGGTGCTGTGCAGAATATTAGAGATGCTGCAAAATAGGGAAGCCTGGTGATGCCAGCGCTGCCCTGCCTTATTAGATCTTGTTAAATGGAATGGTGCACTGTTGTTAAACAGGCCATCATCACTGCAAGACTCTTCAATTGAATCTCTGCCTTGGCGCTTGCTAATTTCAGGCACACTCAGAAAAAAATGATTTCTCAGCATATTTATAGGTAAAATGCAAATAGATTGAGTTCATAGTTGAGTGTTTGTGTACTTTGCTCCTTGCTTCATTAAGGACTTTATGATTAAAAAAGTGCAGATCTTTCCAAAGATAAATGGTTCACAGAAGGGGACGCTGTGGGGAGCTTAACTGTGGAGCAGCTGGATCTATGCAGCCAGTTGCCTGTGATGTAAGATGAGTTATTCAGCATCCAGCCAATCTGAGAGCACAATCTGGGGGCCAGGTTTCTTTTTCACCTGGAAAAGTAGACGGAGGAGTGAAAGGTTTTGGAATCAAATTTCTACAACTCACTCATAGCATGACTTTGGGCAAATTATTCCGACTCTTCCAAATTATTCCATTTTATAGATAACTTAGAGTAGTTATCTATAAAATGGACACGTAATGTTGTGTCTACCTAACAGAGCTGTTCTGAAGATCAAATAACAGGGGATGAATCATTGAGAAGCTCAGGATAGTGTCTGTGGATAGCAAGTATTCAATCAATGCTAGTGATTCTAATTGATAATTAGCAGAGACATTTTAGTGGCATCAAATAGCAATGATAGAATAGTAGTCTATTAATTTCATTATCTCTTATTTGTATTATTTTACATTTCTTCTGTTATTTTAGAATCAAAGTTTATAGGTATCCTTGATTTATGAAGATCAGAATTTCAGTTTCTTAAAATGCTGAATTAGACCAAAATATTTCTTGTCCTTTAATCTCATTTCTAAAAGGCAGGTAATATAATGAAAAGAAAGTTTTAGTTTCAGAGCTTACCTCATACCTAGGATCGAGTCCTATTTACTATACTTGTGTCAGGTTGCTCATGGCACTTAATATTGAGGCTTATAATGTTCCTTTCTGTAGAATGTGGATAACAATATTGTGCTTACCTTTAAAGGGTGCTACTAAGTTTAGACATAAAATATGTTAAATATCCTGTTTTGTTTTTGAAGTATTAAATCCATTTATTTTACAAACTTTAACTGAATCCTGTTATATCTAGGCAAGATATAAAAACACCAAGCATAACAATAAGCCTGATCCCTCCTATAAAGTATTGGCAGCAGGAGAGACACACAGGTGATAAGATCTATATGCCCAGATTCCCATCAATTGGAGACTGGATAAAGGAGATGTGGGTTTTTAAAAATAAAATGGGAGTATTACTCTGCCATAAAAATGACAAGTTACAGTCATTTATGTGCAGATGGACACACCTTGAGGACACACTAATAAGTGATATAAATAGGAGGTCACAGATATATAAATACCATATCTTTGGGCTGGAGGGTTAGCTCAGTGGTTCCAGTGCCTGCCTCACAAGTGCAACGTCCTGAGTTCGATCCATGGTAACCACATACAATGCTGGGCGTGGAGACTCATGCCCACCAGCAATCAATACCACATACCACAGTGCTGGGTGTGGTGGCTCACGCCTGTAATCCCAGCACTCGGGAGGCAGAAGCAGGAGGTTTGCTGAGTTCGAGGCTTGCCTGGGCTACATAGTGAGCTCAGAGCCAGCCTGAACTATAAAGCGAGACATTGTCTCAAAAAAAAAAAAAAGACCATATCTTTTCTCTGGTATGAGAACCTGTAGATGTAAATGAGTTCTCAAATGTATGATAGATTTTATGAAGTAGGAAACATACAAAGGGAATTGGTGGGGAAAGTAATGAGGGGAAAGAATAAATACGATTTGAAAAGAAAAAGAAAGCACATGTATGTAGGGGGTTGGGGGTTGTGGGGTGGGTAGGTATATGGGTAAAAATGAGAATTAACTCATGTCATATATTGGTACAAATTCCCCAATTCTGAGTGTGATTGTGAGCTGTATGTAAAAATGTTCCAATAAAGAATTCAATAAAAAAGAGCTAAGTGAAAGAGGGATATCAGATAGGAAGGCTTCCTGAAAGAGGAAACATTTAAGTGTTGAAGGAACAAGAGGATTCAGATAACTGAAAAAGAGGAAAAGGACTTTTCATGCAAAAGAAGAACAGGAGAAGCCGGTAAAATATGAAGGAAGAGTGTTATTTCTTTGGAGACATCCCTCAGTGTGTTGATCATTATAAATAAGGAAACAAAAATAACTTGTTGATGGATCTCACTCTGTCACAGAATGATTGAATTGTTATAAGCCACGTGTTTCCATTTGGAGATTTAGCAACTGCTTCACCTTAAAGATGATGATACTTGGAAAGGTTACAGGTCTCCAAAGAAGGCAGTTTTGCTGGAGATAGAGCCACCTTATGTACAATTCCTGCTACAGTATGGCCATAATGAGACTCCACTGTGGAAATCTGATAACTGCATCAGGATCAACTGGTGTTTAGACCCCAGATTAGGGCTGTAATTGAATCTTTGTTAGCCAAAACTCATTGTACATGAGATGACATCCAGTTCTTAACTTCTAATAGTATGCAACCATAAGGCTACAGGGAGTGATACATTAGGTGCATAGGTGCATGGGATGTGAGAGGCAGATTCTACATAGTCAAAACTAGCATACTTGTATACCTACCTTCAATCACTAGGACTGTGAAAGCTCAAAAGGTAGGATGTAGATAATTTTATTTTTCTTTATTTTTTACTGTAACTCTCTCCCCTCTGACTCCAGGTTTGACTATGGAGAGAAGATACAGATAAATATAGAGCTTTTACTGTTTCACTTTCTCTCTCTTACTCTCTTCTGTGATTGAGTTTGCATAGGGTAGGTCTGTTTAACAGTATCCTTAATAGGGCAGTGGGAAAGCTAAAAAGAACCCCAGACTGTAACAGTAAGATCACCATCACTGGCTCTTATCGGCACTGTCTTAGTTACTTTTCTCACACTGCTGAGACAAAATAACCAACATCCAAAGTTAAATGGGGAAAGGTTTATTTACCTTACAGTTTATAGAAGTTTTGGTCCATAATTGGCTGGCTCCAAGGCAAGGGTGGCATGGCAGACAGGCATCACAGCAGAGAAATAGTTCACGGTGGACAGAAGTTAGCAAAGCCAGTGAGGGAAAAGACAAGCCTCTTTCTGTCCTGTATATTGTATTGAAGCTATGGGAGTTAAGTCAGTGTCAGAGCAATTAGTGGATTGGTTTAATATTCACACCCCCTTAATCCCAGCATCACGCTCTAGATTCAGCCACCTCTGAAGAAGTCTTATCTATGACCACATGAGGCTTTGGGGGCCAACCAGACACAAAACACAACAGATACATATTATTTTTGAGTGAAGATACAGATTCTTTCTCCAGTGTTGGTAGGTGAGAAACCTGGAAATAGTGAGGCACTCAAAGTGTGTTTCACTTGTCTTTGTATACATGCATGTTTGTGTGTGCACGCACTGAAAGGAATATGCTCATAGGTAAAGCACCCCTCATGCTTTGATGGTCCTTTGGATCACTGTATTCCATTGGCTTTTCCATTGTAAAGATCTGTAATTAACTGGAACATGTTGTTTATATAGGAATAAATTGAATATGCCTTTGCAATGGATCTTTTACAAGTGAAGTCAGAAAGCAAATAAAAGGTGGACTACATTTGTCTTGCATGATTTATAAGCTGTCATGTGCTTCTTTGCATATTTTCTAATAATCAGACTCTTAGTTTTTGGAGGAACTTCAGAACTTTGAAGAAATCTGTAAAAAGTATATCCAGTTAGGTGTCAAGATTTACAAGGGTGATCAAAAAATACAGTGAATGTTAAAGGTGCAGTGAATACTACTATTAAGTCCCATCCATCAGAAAGGCAGACGGTAAAAATTATGGTGTGACCTCATCCACTTTGTTCAGTGGGTTTGGCACGGTATGACTTCTGGCTCTTCCTCAAAGTCAAAATGACCATGAAGGATAACCATCTGATTGAAGTAAGGACATCAAAGCAGCCATGACAAGTAGAGCAGTCATGAGAGAAGACTTCCAGAACTGCTTCAGAAAGTGGCACATGCTGTGGAGGAAGTGCACTTGAAGCATAGGGCAGTATATTGAGGGGCATTAAAAGCAATGTATCTTTTACTGTAATACACTTAAAAAGTTGAAACATTCCTTTTATCTTTTCTATTTCTGTAGCCACAAAAGAAGTAGTTGCTATTAGTGTGATGGTGAAAAGTTAGTGAGATAGTCACTTAGGGCATAGGTTGTCATGGGAAATCTTTTTTCTCCTAGAATGACCATGGCTTCCAGTTGCGATGTTGATGGAAGCCGAGGCAAGTGGAACACATCAAACTGAGCTGGTAGGATTATTGGCTCCTCTTATTTATGTCTTTGGTCTTATGGAAGTAAAAACCTACAAAACCATAAGAAAAAAGATTGTAGATTTTTCTTTTGGTTCCATTCTTACATGCTTTGTTTTTGTTACCATGAAGGTAACAAAAGGCAGAAAAGAATAACCTATGATTTTTATATTTTGCAAGCTATATACAAGAATAGTAGTCTATTTCTCCTCTACTTATCCTTTCCCTCCAGCAAAACCAAGAGCACAATAGGCTAGTGAGCCAACTCTCTGTGTGTTCAAAGGTAGAATTGCATCTTTTGGTGTCAGGTATATTTTGCATTATAATGCAGCCTTATTGCTAACTGCAAAGTTTGCACAGTTGGTTCAATGTCAGCAGACAGGGCAGCAACACAACTGGCAGCATGTGCAGAAAATATTGCTTGGAATATGATCTTTTCTTCTTACTCTTCTCTGACATATCAAGACTGGTTCTTCATCTTTGACAAAAGTCACAATGCATCATCAAGCTTACATTACATTTGGGGTGACAGATACATTCATTTGGGAAGAAAGCATGTGTTAGTAGACAGAACAAAAGCTTTGCAGCTGGAAAGATCTTGGGTTGAGTCCTGTTTCCTTCACTTACTTGGCTTGAGACCTCAGGCAAATTAATTTTCTAAATTTTCATTTCTTTATCTACATAGTGGATTATTACAATAATAACATACGATGACATGTACTATGGATGGAGTGGGAACTCAGTGTTAGGTAGTGATCACTAATAAAATCCATTCGGCAGTTGGAGGGAAAAGGGAGGAGCTGCATCTTGTGTGGCCTGGGACAGATAGGAATCAGAGGAACCCAAACTTGAGTAATGAAGTGATGCCTGCAGTTGAGTCCCAGGACACACAGAATTACTTACATTTTTCTTCTGTATTCTGGCTCAATGACTGGCTGTAGCCTTTCTTTTTAGACACAGCAAGGAAGGGGCCATGGCATAGATGCCACAGTCTGGAGGGAGATGGGCCAGGCTTACATATTGCTGAGCCAAATTGTGACCTCGCTGCGATTTCACTTACACATCCCTTTCCTTCCTCAGTTTCACAGTCAGCAGGGTTTTGAGTCAGGCCTGCTGGCTAGTGTGTAAGACACAGGTTTGTAGTATCTAAGACACTGCATGCCTTTCCCCCATCACTCCCTCATTCATTTGTCCTCTCTTCTTTAGAAATCATTATCGCCAGAGTGCAGCTGCCACAGGTGGAACGACTGGGAAGTGCTATTACACCCTCACCTTTGCTGTCACCTTCCCACACAGTGAGGATGTCTGCTACCTGGCCTACCACTATCCTTACACATACACAGCCCTTATGGTAACTTACTCTAACACTGTTATCCTAGCTCATAGTGTGGGGGTGAGGGTGTCGCTGAGGTTTTCCTGAGAATATGCTGGAGACCCTGGCATCCTGGGTGGGTGGGTGGAGGGGACTACTTCCTTCCTGACTGGGCAAGATTTTGTTGTCACTGACTTGGTGTTTTCCTGTCTCCTTCCGTGGACAGGGCAGGAGGCTGAGTTACACCCAGTTTCCTCCTGAAGGCCCCAGTTGTCTATAGGTTGCGTGTGGGAGACAGAGGCTTTTCTTAGGACTTGTCCTTAAAAAGTCCTCAAGTTAAGCATGAAACAGATCAGCACTGACTTGTGATCAAACCATATAAGTAAGCTGCACTGCAAATTAAAGGGCTCTTCGTGGAGGAAATGGAATAGAAGGCAGAAAGGAGATGGCTGGAAAACTCCCTGGTCTGTGAGCAAACAATCATCTCAGCTTCTTCTGTGATTTTTCCTGGCCATGGACCAGAGAGGCTGCTAGAAGGATCTGGGGAGGACAAGCAGAGAGGAATAAAACAATGAGTTACTGATCACTTGTGATCTTTTTATGAGGAGTATAGCAGAAGCCAGTCCATACTCACAGCATTCTTGCATTCTGTAAGGCCCTATAAAAAATTCAGGAGAAAATTTTGTGTACATAGACTGGTTAAATCATGTAGTTTTTTATCATTTAAAAAAGCTGGCAAATTATTGCTTTTTCCTAGCTATTTCATGGGTATCTCAAGGATTAATGAGCTATAGTACCTTCACTAAAGTACTTTCATCCTCTGTGTTAGTGTAAAACATTATTAGCATATTTATAATAATATGTGTGTATGTGATTATATGTGTTGTTTAGCCTGAAGGATGAGCATTTTCATTTTAAGGCTGTGATAAGGAGTTGGGAAAATAATAACTATGAACATCTTTCCCTCCAAAAGAAAAGCTCAGGTGTAAATGGAAATTTTTCTCACTGAGCAGGCACGTCTTAAACCACTTGGCTAACTATTCCATGAAAGTGCATCTGTCCTTCTCTCCATATGTTGTCTTGCCTAAAGAGAGCCTTTTACTGGTTTCCAGATTGCAGAAGATACACAACTAGTATTATTTGTGCATCATACATACAAAGCTCAAGAAGTTAATCCAAGGAATGTGCATCATATGCTATGCTGAAACAAGCCATGTTTGTTATAAAGCATATTTTTGCCTTTTGGGATATAGAGCAGGCAAGATGCATGATCTCCTTCCACAGCTGTTTTTATGGTCTCTGTTTTGAAATGCTGCATGTGAAAAGTCTACTGGGAAAGTGGATTCTTTTTGAATATATGTTTGTCTTTTCCATTGGAGAAAGGGACTGTAGGTCCAGGAAACTATTCTTTTTATTCATTAGAGTATCTTGGACTCCACTGAGTTTCTTGGTGGCAGCCAATATAATAGAGAATTCAAAAGTTTGGGAACTTGTCTACTTTATCCTTCACACTTATAGATAAAAAAAATCTGAAGCCCACGTAGAGAAAAGCTCACTGGCCTTTGATGTCAATTCCTGTAGCCTTTCTACTCACTGCAGAAGAGTAGAATAAATTCAGATAAATTTCTGCTGTAAGGTCAGCTCAGTGTCCTTGCTGACATACAACAGTTACTAAAATGCAGTCAAGTTTTATATTAGTACATGTAGCCATGGAGTTATGTAATAATACAGACATCTCTGATAGTTGAATTAAAATCATCACCCATGGTTCTATGTGAAATGCTGAGTTCTATGGGTGTGATTCAGCTGTGGAGTAAACTTTCTTATCACTCGTGATCAATTCTATTTCCAGTTTGCTGTGATGGGCTCTTGCTAGATGCCTACCAGCTGGTTCAAGGTCTGTGCCCCTTGCAGCCTAGCCTCAGCCACACTTGGATGCTCACTTAAATTTTGGAAACTTAGAGCAGAGGATCTAAAATTTATAACTGATGTAACCAGTTGGTTCATTGGAATCAGTGGGATAATAGTTTCCTTTTGAAAGAAGACAAAAGTGCAAGAAAAATGGATCCTTAGTCTTACTGAGAGGATGAGAGATGCTTTGTTAGTTGATCTTCATTGGCTTGTTAGCCTATTTATTGAGTATGAAAGTTTGAGTAGAGTTAATGAGAGAGAGGCAGGAAAAGAGATACCTTCTCATTTCTCCTGAATAGACCAGGGTTAGAAAGATAATCTGTCATTTGAAACTGAAGAATGTATACTCTCAATTTTAGGTTTTGACATTTCCAGTAATTCATGGTCTTGGTCTTCTCTAAGTTTAAGATGATAATTGATTCTGTGATGTCTTTTGAAATACCCTCCTTCTGCCATGGATAGAATGAGTACATCCGGTAATACACACTAGTCATTTTTATTTTTTGGATGTGTTTGAAGGAGAAACAGTTTTTCTTCCAACAAATCAATGATAAATTAAATGTGAATGATACCCCAAGGGCAGAATTAACTGTATGTTACTTGAGGGTTTTACTGAGGGGTGGAAAATGCATTTCTACATGGAATTCACAATTTGTAAATCTCTCATAATATGGATTATGTTTAATAATTGCAGACATTTTTATAGGAGAGGACTTGTTATGCTGGATGTTTTTCACCATGAATACAATTTGAAACTTTAAAAATGTTATTATTTTCTTACAATAAGAGAATTACTATTTGGTTCTCTCGAATTAATATCTTCCAGATGCTTGCCAGCAATTCTGTTGGATAATTGTCCAAATTATAGTATTAAAATAAAGCTAAAAGAGATATAATATTATTATAATTCTGAAGCAAACAAAAGCAGTTATGTTTCAATCAGCCATGTCAGAATACAAGTAATTGTAATGACTGTCAAAGTGTTGTTTGTTTTGCTAGCTAAAGATTGGGATTATTTTGGGGGTTGTTTTTTATGTAGCCAGTACTAGTCTTTTAAAATAGGGCTCTAAGACATTTTCTGGTAGATATTATAGAAGGCAAGGAAATAGGATCTCTCTAAAACTTACAACTGCATACACTGGCAGGAAAGTGACGATAAGTAAGTACCCTTGAACTCTTAAAGGATAGAATGGAACTTTTCAGCAGACCCATTGTGGAAGAGATTGCCACAGTTATCTTCTAAGATGAGAAATGGAATATGGTGTAAAGAAAGAGAGGAAGGGAGAGCAGTAGGGAAAGGGAGAGAAGAGGAATGTTATATATACAATATCTACAAAGGGCCCAGGATAAAAAGTTGAAGCAGGGTCAGTTGGAAATGTTAACTTATATGTGGTAGATTAATGGTGCAGTGAGTAAGCCATAAATCAGTGTTGTCAGGTAATCAATAGTCAGAGACCCATCCTTGTATGGGCACAATAAAGAGCCTTGATATTTGAGGGGTTGAATTTGAAGAGCCATCCTGAAGGAGCCAGGATGTGGATGCATGGTGAAGTCTCCTGCCACAAGGACACCTGAGTTCTAGGCTTTTGAGTACAATGTAAGAAAGAATAAGCTCCAGAGTCAGTCAGGCCTGGATTGGAGCCCTGGCTCTGTGTTTCTTTTCTTTGTAGTCATGAGCAAAGTATTTAATTTCTTTTTTCCTTGATTCTAACCTGTAGAATGGCACATAAAGACAGTTTATATAGGCTGTTCTAAAGATTAAATGATTAATACATAAAAAGTTTTAGTAAAGTGCCCACATATGTGCCTACATCTAGGAAGCAATATATGATAAACATTAGAGCATTTATTTTTTGCTTTATGATGATGTATGATCATTTTCTCTGTTGGACTGATTGGCTATACATTCTATAATTGATGCTAAAATTAATAGTATGTGAAAATCCAGATAAAAGGCTAAAGAAATAAATTCTACTGATGATTTCTTTGGAGTGGTTGATAATGATTATTTTTTCTATATATGTTTTTCTAAATAATCAGTAATAAAACTTTATTTTTAATGGGTAAAGGCTAATAAGTTTATTTTTTCTTTATAACTGGCAAATCTATAAGCAGATACCTAGAGATGTACTGTTTCATTCTTAAAATAAGTTCCAGAGAGTGTAGAATGTGGTTGAATGTTACAGCACTTTCCGGGGATACAGTAGGCCCTGGATGTCATTCCCAGCACTACAAAAAAAAAAAAAAAAAAAAAAAAAAAAAAAAAAAAAAAAAAAAAAAAAAAAAAAAAAAAAAAAAAGAGAAAAGAAAAAAGAAAAAAAACTCAATCATGGGCTGGAGATTTAGCTCAGTGGTTCCAGCACCTGCCTCACAAGCGCAAGGTCCTGAGTTCGAGCCCTGTAACCACATACAATGCTGGGCGTTGTGACTCACGCCCACCAGCAATCAATACCACATACCACAGTGCTGGGCATGGTGGCTCACGCCTGTAATCACAGCACTCAGGAGGCAGAGACAGGAGGATTGCTGAGTTTCCAGCGGCTTGCTTGGGCTACATAGTGAGTGCAGGGCCAGCCTGAACTACAAAGCGAGACCCTGTCTCAAAAGAAAAAAAAAAACAACAACTCAATCAAACAGAGTCCCTTGAAGTTTGTGAGAGTGGTATTGTTTTTATTAGACTGGGACAGTTAGAGAAAGTTCATTGGAACAAGCTGACAGCATGTCTGTAGCTTTTATTTCACTTAAAGGTATTTTTGTTCTTATTTGTTCTTCTGTGATGAGACTTTGTTCAATGACAGTATTTAAGTGGCAACTGAGAACTAGGTAGTGCACAAATAGGCCATCTCCTTAGGTGCGGACTTGCTTTTAAATTAGGGGAATGGAGAGTTCAGTACTTTAGGGGCTAACAATAAGAAATGAATGATTTTCAAGAGTGCAGCCCTTAGTACTTTACCAGTAGCCATCATCAGGGTAACCTGCTGAGGTCTGGGTAAGTCTTTTATGGGTGTTTTAAAGGAGTAGCTGCTAAAGGACAGGGAGACAGAGGATTCCCATGGACAGGCCAGGGTGAGGCTGCAGGCTAAGGTTATCAGCAGGTTATCTTTCACAGACAGGATTTTATTTGAAGAAGTCAACTTCTCTGGGGGGTTGCCACGATTGCCTTGAACTCATTTCCAATTTTATAAAAAATTCCATCCCCATGCTCCCACAGGGCCTTAATTACAATCAGTTGGCACCTGCACGCAGAGGCCTTGCTTCTTCCATCAGTGATCCTAACAATATCCAATTAGGCAGAGCCTTTCTGGACCTGAGGTGGGAGCATTTCACCTGGAGGTAATTCCTAGGAAAATAAGATAGAGTCATTTTTTGCAGAAGGAAATCCAACAGGAGTTTATACTTGGTTTACTTCCAGCAGTCTTCTGTGTGTTGGGGGCCCAGGTAACGTCCTCAGTGTGGAAGTGTTTCATATTGAGTACATTTTTTTGGTGGCAGGTCCAATGCAAGTGAGATTTCTATAAGGGTTTCAAGGAGATGGTATGGGGAGAACTGCAGTTGACAGAAAATGAGCTTAAGCTAAAAACTACTAGGCTTATATTGAGTTCTAATGCTATTAAACATTATAAAAATAGCAATAAAACATGAACAGAGATTTTGTGGGGGAAGATTTTCAAAGCTCTTGTTCCTCCATATGTGGTTAGGGAACACATTAAGGGAACTGCTGGGCTGGACAGCATCCGTGGGCACAGCGATGCTATTTTGACTTTTTTCTTCTTCTTAGTTAATGGTGCTTGATGACTTCCATAGGCAAACATGCTGTGGTTTTTGTTTTGTGTTGTTTCATATCAGGTACCACAGAGTTGTGAACCCTTTGTAACAACACATAATAATGGTCTTCTCTTGAGAAGGCTCAGTTCTTAAGCAGGCTAGCCACCATCACACTAACAGCCCCTCAGTTAGTACTCTTGTAGCCTTGTTAAATGTGAAACAAATAGCAGTGAGCAGGGGGTGACAGTGGGGAGGGGAAAGAGAGAGACCAAGCTCCTAGAGACAAATTTGCAAGGGAGTGTTTTTCCAAAGCTTGTTCTGTTGCATTCTTGTTTGTTGAGATCTTCAGAAAAAAAAAAAAAAGAGTTTAGTGGTCATATAAATCCATTGGAGCACTTTGCTAGCTTTTCTTCTAAGCATTCACAATGCATGTTAGCCTATTAAAGAATTAGAGAAATCCTGTGATTATAGTATATCCTCATTTTACTAACTTGTCACTTTCTGAGTGGATTGGTATAGATTTCTTGCCCCCACTGTCTCCCAGCCTCTTTCCAGTGCTGTTAACATCTTGCTTTGGAGAATATTGCACCAATTTCCTTTCTTAATTTTGGAGCCTGAAGTCTTTATAGAAGTTATAAGGCAAGATCTGCTTTGTCTAGATTTCCATTAAAAGCATCGTTAGAACAGATTTCACTCAGTAATGTATGACAGTGATAAAATATAAGTTGTTCATGATCACAATGAGTATACTCTAAATCCAATGTTATCCATCATCTGTAACTAAGATACTGGAATTTCTGTTTTCCAGGGTGGAGGAAGATATTTTTATTCTTGTTCTGTGACACCCAGATGTCTATCTCTTATATGAGTGTTTTAATTAATAATTTAAGATTGATTTTTCTCTTCTTTTTAACTTGTGAATTTTTTTAGTAAAACTTTTTACTTAAGCTTGCTTTCTTTTATTGTCAGAAAATATGATTTGTGAAATTTCTCATTTTTAAAGAACATATAGTGAGTTTTTAATGACAGTATATAATGATTAATTTTTGTTAGACTTTTATGAATCTTTGAGGAAAGTATAGTAAAAGATGTTCTCTTTAAGGGCACAGTTTGACTACATAAGCAACAGCTTTAACATGTTCTGTATCATTTTTTTAGTACTGCTTTTTTAGTAAGCAATTTAGCAGTGCTTTCTGAAAATTTTCCATTCCTAGTATAATTTTTCACCTTCCACTGTATTGTGTTATGTTTTTCAATCACGTTATTTGATTATCAAGATTTATGAGTTTTATATGTTCATTGTGAATTGTGCCCTTTATCTAAATAAGATTTTAAAATGCTACTTAATGTACTTGATCTTGAATATGACTTTGTCATATATTACTGTTGCCATGCCTGCTTTAATTTATGTTTGCTTATCCTTTTAGTTTCAATATTTCTCCCTTAAAATGTTTGAGTAGAGGCAAACAAAATAAAGAAATAATATAGAAGTGCTTCTTATAGTCAACATGCCTCTTTAATCTTACTTCTTACAACATGCACTGGAATTTTTAAAAAGTATACTGATGGTTTTTGTCATTTAATAAGACTGATGAACTTACCTATACTTTTAGCATTTTTATTACTCTTGTCCTTTTCTTTTTATGCTCTTTTGGATGCTCCACAATGCCCTTTCTTTCATTTTCTTATGCAGTTTTCCCTGTTTTGCCCTTGAGTGTGTAACTCTACTCATTCTTCCCTTTAGTTCTTAAAAACGGTGTACTTGAACTCAGAGTTCTCCATCAACAATAACACCTATCATTGGGTGTGGCTTACATGACAGATGCTTTTTGCATGCATTATATAACTAAATTATACAGCTACACGAGTTATGTAATGGTATGTTTATACACATTTTAATGATGAGAAAACTGAGTCATAAAGAGCTTAAGAATTTTCACAGCTTTGCCCAAATCCAGGGTCAGAATGTTACCCTAGGCAGTTTGACTCAACATGTTCCCTCTTCCTTAGCTTTCTTGCTGTACTGCCTGTTTTCAAGAATTAAATATATATAACATTATTTATATAATATTTATTATTTAATTTAAGAATTAAATAGTATTATATCCCTGCAAGTTCAAAGAGTTAACATTTTGTTTAAATTTTCCTCCCTCACATCTCTTTAACTTCATTTTTAAACTGTGATGTCATAAAACTTTGACAACATGCACTTTATTCTTAAAGCATTTTTGTTTGTATTATTCAGTAATCACATTTTAAATATTCATTTAGTTTTAAACCTTGTTTAAGTGAATTTCTATTATGGCCCTCTTACATTGTTCTTTAGCTTGATTTTGGACAATTGACATATGTGTTCAAGTCACTATTTTCAATAGAGAAAAGATGATATGTTTTCTTAGTTCTTACATATCTGAGCATATATGCTACATTTATTTTTGAATAAAAACTTGGCTAGTCTAGGTGTATAGGATTATCCTTTCTACCTTCAAATCCTAGGCATTGGTCCCTTTTTTCTGGCATCTAGGGTTGCTGAAGGAAGTGTGAGCCAAGAACGGCTTATTTTTGTGTAGAAATACACTTACAATAGGTGCATTTATAAACATGCTCCCCCTGGGAAGATGCAAACCATCTTCTGCTCAGAGAACAGTGGTGTTGCGTTTAGAATGAGTCAGACACAAAAGCTTAGTCTTTATTGAGAACTAAATTAATAAAAAGTATCCAGATGGCAGAAGGCAACAACTGGAAGAAGACAGTATGCGTGGAGATGTAGTCAAGGGTTTAGACTCCCAAGCACAGGTTACTGGGTTGCATTTACTCTTCCTGATGGAACTGTGTGGTCTTGAGAGATGATACTCTCTGAGTGTGGACCATTTCAGTCTAGAAAGCCACCAACCCTGAGGCTCCTTTTGCCCTAGCTACTGGAATCCTCTGTGATATGTTTTCGTGTATGTTCAGGTTAGTTATAGTCTCTCCTCATGGGTATGTGGTCACCTCCTAATCTGTAGGATATGTGCAACTGTCAGTACCTGGAACTTGGTACTCAATGAATAATCAAAACAATGCACTACATAGGTCACGTACATAGGCACCAGCAGAATTCTCATTTATTTTGAACATAAGAGAGATAGTCTCCTTGTAAGTCCTTTACTGAGTAACGTGTCAAAAATCTGGGTACCTGAAATAGCACCGGAACATCTTGTTTCTAAAGCTGAGTTGAGTTTATTGCTTATGTTGATGTGGTAGGCAGAATAATGGACCTTCAAAGATATTCAAATTCTAATCCCCAGAAACAGTGAAGGTGCTATTTTAGAAAAGGACATTGCAGACATGATTCATGACTTTGACATGGGAGAATTATCCTGGATCATTAGGCCCCATGTAATCATAAAGGTCCTTATGAGTGAAAGACTAAGATGAGAAAGTCAAAGGTGGAAAAGGAGTTGTGACTTATTGATATCAGAGGTTGAGGATAATGAAATTTCTGCCTTTGAAGTTGGAGGAAGACATTGTAAGCTTGGAAATGCAAATGACCTCTATCTGCTGGGAAAGGCAAGAGACCATAGTCTCCTGTAGATATTGAGATATTAAGAAGTTCAGAGTCTTGTTCAGAGTCCTAGACTGATGCTTGAAGCCTTGATGAGGTATTCCTAGGAGCACATTTCTGTTTTCTTGCACAAGAGTAAAACTGTCCTGGTGAGCAGGGCAATACTATAATCGTGTTAATGCAGACAGGAAGCTCTATAGGTGTAGATTATCTTGGTTCTCAATTGCAACAACATATGACTGTTGGTCAAATTTTCCATCCTAATCCTGGAGGAAAGGCCACAGAACTGTCTGGGACTTTTCTTTTTCTTTGGAACTTAAATATTTTTTTGGAAATAGGATTTAGTGTATTCCTAACTAAATACAGGGATTTTTACTTGAGTTATGCTTTTTCTGATTTGCTGATGTATTAGTTTTCTATTGCTGCTGTAATATATCATCACAAATTTAGCAGCTTAATCCATTTTCTTCCTCTCTTCTTTGCTTTAGTTTATAGATCTATAGGTTAGAAGATTGGCACAGATTTTTTTTTAACTTGAATTCCTTATTGTTACATTTTATATACAGCTCACAATCACACACAACATTGGGGAATTTGTACCAGTATATGACACAAGTTAATTCTCATTTTTACCCATATCCCTACCCACCCACAACACCCCACCCCTTATATACATGCTCTTTTCTTTTGGATTCATATTTATTCTTTCCCCTCATTACGTTCCCACATCAAATTCCCTTTGGATATTTCCTATTTTGCAAAAACTATCATGCATTCTAGAACTCATTTACATTTATAAGTTCTCATACCAAAGAAAAGATCCAGTATTTGCATATCTGTGATCTATTTATTTCACTTATTAGTGTGTCCTCCAGGTGTATCCATTTGCAAATAAATGAATGAATCTTGTCATTCTTTATGGCAGAGTAATACTTCATTTTAGAAAAAAACCACAACTTCTTTATCCAGTCTCCAGTTGATGGACATTTGAGTTGTTTCCAAGATTAGGCTATCCTGAACTGAGCTGCTATGAACAAGGGTGTACATATGTCTTTCCAATGTGATTTTTTAAATTCCTTTGAGTATATTCCTAGTAGGGGAATAGCAGGGTCAAATGGGACCTGTAGTCCTAGTTTTCTGAGGAATCTCCACACAGATCTCCACAATGGTTGTACAAGTCTACAATCCTGCCAACAGTGGAGAAGGGCTCCTTTCTCCACACAGCCTCGCCAGCATTTATTGTTGGTTGATTTTGTAATAGCAACCATTCTTTGTGGAGTGAGATGAAATCTCCATGTTGTTTTCATCTGCATCTCTCAAATGACCAGTGATGTTGAACATTTCTTCATATGGTTCTTGGCTGCTTTTACTTCTTCCTCTGAGAAGTGACTGTTCATTTCAGATGCCCAGGCACAGATTTTAATGGGTAAAGAACAAGATTTTGTGCTGTGTCTTTCTCCCCCCACCACCTCCTTCTGTGTCTATAGATATCTACTTCTTTGCTGTTTCCAGCTTCTAGAAGCCCCCTCCACACTTTTATTGATCACAATTCATCTTTAAAGCCAGAAATATAGGCTGAGTCTTCTTGCTGCCATCTCTTTGGCTCTTTTCAGCCAAGGAAGGGTCTCTGCTTTAGATTACTTGTGGTTAGATTGGCCCTAAATGAAGAATGTTCTTCCTTTTTCAAGTGCACCTTTTTCTGGAAGGATTTATGACCAGGTAAGGTGCTTATTCTCTGGTTCTGAAGTTGAGAGTATGGACATCTTCGGGGGTTAGAATTCTACCCACTACATCTGTAACAAGTACTTCCTACATATACACACTTCCTCTGTCTTCAAATGGCACTACTTTCCTGTTCATAAGATAATTTATAAATGTTTTATAAATATTTTCATAAGATTTGTATCTGTGTTTGTTGCATTTGTAGAGTAGGCTTGTTAACTGTCAAGGAAGAGGGTGAGTAGTTTCTCCTTGGCTGCATTAATGCCTTGTTGAAAACTTTACATCGTGAGCTGGGAGGGTCATTTCTGTGTGTTGATGTTCTACTGCAGAGCATGGCTTGCCCTCTGTGGTTACTGAAGCCACTGTAAGTAGGCAGCTGTGACTGGATCTGCAGAAGCGATGTGGAGAAATCTCTAGCTTGTTTATGACTAGTTCCAGGGTTCTGATTAGGGAAAATAGCTTAGGGGCTCTGAAAGATTGTTTAACATATGTCCTGATTCAATGGCTATTCCATTTTTGCATTATTCTCTGTTTTTAATGAGCATTTAAATAGGGAGGTGAGGTAGGACACTATTTGCAGTTCTGGGGATTGAACACAGGGTCTTCACAATGAACTATACATCTCTAATCCTTTTCTTTTTTTAAAATTTTTTCATAAAATTTGAGATAATATTATGCTAAGTCCTTGACTCGCATAGGATGCAATTAAAACTGGATCTTCCTGCCTCATCCTCAGAGAGTGCTGGGTTTACAGGTGTGTGCCACCATGCCTGGGTATGAAGGTCCCCTGTTAATCATTCAGTGCATAATACATATTACACAGATCGAAGTAACAAAAATACTTATAAACCATAAAAATTTAGCCAAGTGAGCTGTTACTGATGTTTGCTATATGAAATGTTAATAGTATATGTTCTTGTTTTATTTCTGCTCCAGACCCACCTTGAAATCCTGGAAAAAAGTATTGATCCCAGGGAAATCTATTTCCGGCAGGCCATTCTCTGCCAGACGCTGGGAGGGAACTCATGTCCAGTGGTTACCATCACAGCTATGCCTGAGTCTAACAGTGCTGACCATCTGGAGCAGTTCCGTGAGTAAAACAAGCAACTTTTGTTGGAAGATTTGGTTGGGGGAGGATCCTCCACAATCTTGGGAGCACTATGTCCCTTCGAGAGTGAAGTTTTGTGAAGAGCTGGGGACTTAACTATCTTTATAGAAATACAGGCCTAATTCTTCTTGTTATGACACCATGTTGCTCTGTTGTTAAAGAGGTAGAAAAGTGAATTGCAAATGGGAGATGCAACTGTCCAGGAGATGAAATGATGTGTTGGAGTAGAAAACAGATACTACTAACACTTACTTCCTTTCTGAAAACAGAACCAGGACTCTAAGTCACTTTTTCCAACCTCTAATCCAAGGGCTTTTCTCATAACGCTCATTGCTGTTAAATTACTCTATTAGTTGAGATTTGGAAAGGAAGGAAGCAGGTTCTTTGAGCCCTGCTAAAGAATCCCCATGATGAACCTGATACTCCAAGGTCTGAAGGGCTAAGGGTGTGAAGAAAGTTCTAGCTATGAACTGTGAAACCAAATCAAAGCCAAACCAAGCACACATGTGTGCACGCATATGCCCACACTCACCCACCTACACACACACACACACACACACACACACACACTACAATACACAATACATGATATGTAGGATAATCTCTTCATCTATGAGCTTTTGTAAGTGGCTCTGGACAGAACTTTAGAGCTTATCTAGGTAAGAGAAACTAGAGTGAATGAAGAGTGCTTTGTAAGGCAAGGAAGTTTGGAAGATGGAAGAAAAGATTGGAGAATAAAAAGCCAGCTAATTTATCCCCAGAAGATACAGCCTAACTTGATGAGGTGTTAATGGCATTCAGGTGACTCTTTGGTGGCCACAAGATGTAATTTCTTACACTCCATCACATCTGACAATGGATGCTTAACAACCTGGCTAATCAACAACTGATTATCCCATCTGAATTAATGAGGCCCTAAAATGGTTTAATGAATAATAAGGGATTTTTCAAAAATTCTCTTACGTATCTTATGCATTTAAAGAGCAATTTCTCTAACAGGCATAGCTCCACCTGGCAGATTAAAAAAAAACCTGCTTGGGAGTTAGATAGTAACCCTTCCAGGGCTATCTTTCTTGAACAATCATTTATTTAAGAACATGGATACCTATAAATTTGTTTTGCAAATTCCACTTCTGAGGAGGAGGAGAGTAACCCCAGGGTGTAATTGTGACATGGAAGTGCTTTTGCATTTTTATTTATTTTGTTATTAGTGCTTTTGCTGATACTACACTTACAAAGATTGTTCTATCTTCAAGGAGAGGACTTGAAAACAGGGAAGGCCCCTACATAATTTGGTACTGCAGGAAGCAGTTCAGTTAGTAAAAAAAGAAAGACAGTAAAGATCTCTCAGTGTATCTTTATATAAATCAAAGGAGTCTTGATAGCTGAAGGCTTAGTAATAATAAATGTATACTTACATCATTGTAGTTGATTGGTCTTTTTCTTTTCTCTTAAACATGTGCTAATATGTCAGCCATTGCTCACCCCTGGAAGTGTTGGGTGACCCAGATGAAAGGACCAGTCAGGGTCTTCTTCATGGTTGGGTCACTTGTACGGTTGTGTCGGTCCCCTATAAGAGAAGCAGGCCTTTTGCTTAATGTTCTTTGATAGCCACCTTAGAATTAAAAAAAAATTACTAGATTTGTACGGCAATATAAATGGAACTGAAGGACATTTTGTTAACATGAAATAAGCCAGGCACAAAAAGATAAATAACCACATTCACAACTATTGTGAGAAACGAAAAGGGGATCTAATGGAAGTAGAGACTAGAATAGTACCATAGTTAACCAGGGGCCAAGAAAGGGTGGTATAGGGAGATGGAGAGAGGAGGTCTAGTGGCACAGGGGTACAGTTGAGTAGGAGGAATAACATTTAATGTTCAGTAAGTTTGAGCATTCATAACTATTATTAAGAATAATTGAAAATTGTATATTCAAAATAGCTAGTATGGAGGATTTGGGGACTATTCAGTGATAAATGTTGGAGGCAAAGGATGTACCAGTTTGTATACATGGATTAGAATCTTATACTGAAACCCACAAGTGATGTTTCAATTAAATTTTATACTTTTAAAATTAAAAGATAAAGAACTTGAAGAAAGGACTTGCACTGCACCCTCCCAGTTATGTAGCTGGTCCTGGGAGTGCTTGAAAGTTAGCCAGAAAGTGACAGGCGCCGGTGGCTTTCCATAACACCATGCTCTCTTTCTGAGTCATAGAAGAAAAAGTCTAACCTATTTGGTCGTTCACTGACAATCTTATTGGTGTTGCTTATGTGGATGATAGGCATCTTTAACCACAGTGATTAATTTTAAGAATGCTTCTATTATGGTTTAGACCTAGAATGTTCCTTACAAGTCTTAGTGTTCAGGGGTGGTTTGGGGGTACTCTAGTCATCAGTGGGTTGAACCACTGATACATTTATACCTAATGTGCCCTTAGGTGTGGAAATGCTTGAAAGAAACGTCACTTGTTTGTGCCTTTGGAGGGGCTTTTTCCTTCTCTGTGTGTTTTCTGGCCACCTGAAGTGAGCAGCTTTCTCCTAACAGGCCCCTCTGCCTTGCCATTTCTGCCTTGAAACCAGCTGACCATAGGCTGAAATCCCAAAATTATAAGCAAAATTAAACCTCTCCTTTGAGTTGTGGATGTTGGATATCTTATCCCAGCAGTAGGAAAGTGACTAATACACTTCATTTTAAGGATGGAATAACTAGGCTGAGGGAGGTTAAATACCATGATTGATGGTGGTGCCAGATTCTAGACTTTGTTATTCTGTCTCAGAGTCTACAAATGTGCTGACTCCCTTACCAGGCTCAGCACCAACATTCTGGCTTTACTCTATGAGCCAGAACTTCCTCTATAGCTTAGTTACTGGAGCAGTATGTGTTAAATGGACCACAAATGTCATGTTCTCTTGCTGCCCATAGTGAAGTTTATTTTCCTTTATCTATCAGAAGCATTTTTATGGTGGTTACTTCAGGCCCTGGGATAGGAGGGGCAAGATTCTTCTGACTCTAAGATCTTCATGAGGTTTTCAGAGTCTTGCACTGAGCTCCAGAGCATTCATAACTATTGGGGGGGCACAGCCTTAGCCTAGCTGTATAATAAAGCAATTTACAGAGCAGCTTGCATTCTATGCAGGAACACATGCCATTGCTATGTTACTAAAATAAGGAACACACCACAATATAAATACCGCCTCTTCTCCAAAGTGCAATTAGCCATGCCTATAATTCAGGAGTAAAACGTTCAACTTCTTTTGAGGCCAGAACACGTGTTGATTTAGGAACAGAACTTGACACATGAACCAGCAGCCTGAGATTCTTCCACCTCCAGGGTGCCCTCTACATGAGTTTAAGTTGTCTACCTGCACTTTCCTCCTGGGACTGGCTTAGCTTCAGTCAGGTATGGGATGTTGAGTTGTGATTTGGCCAGTTTCTGATTTGTTGCCTGCCACTTATCTCTCATAAAGAAGGAATATGGTACCAAAGGACTTATCTTCTACCTTGTTGATCACTTGAGCCTTATTTTAGAAATTAAAGAAATAAAAGCATGGCCACAGGGCCCAGGGGGATTGCCCCCAATCAAGACTGCTTCCCCTGGTAGTTTGTCTAAAGTCTCATACCTGGAAATTATAGAGGACAACTTATTGATTACTTTTAGTTCTTCCCAGGGTCTGAGCTGCAGAGGATCTCCCAGAAGCATTTATTTGGTTTGATTTATTTTTCCAAAGCATTTTCATTTTTAAAAGTTATTTTCCTAGAAATATTCAGCTTTACTTTTGTGATAAATATGTTTTCAGTTTAGTAGTCACCAGATTTGCTGGCTCTATACTTCATCATTGCTTGGAAAACTGAGGGTAAGGACTTCTTTGCAATGTTCCCAAGAGAGAAGACTCACTACTTCATACCTGGAGATTTGAGCCTTCAAGGCTATAAGATGCTGGATGA
Source organism: Thryonomys swinderianus (assembly GCA_004025085.1). Classification (NCBI taxonomy): domain Eukaryota; kingdom Metazoa; phylum Chordata; class Mammalia; order Rodentia; family Thryonomyidae; genus Thryonomys; species Thryonomys swinderianus. The sequence continues at coordinate 88,352 of PVIC010000290.1, forward strand.
CTTTCAGGAGTCACACTGCCCTTTTCTGGGAGAGGGAATAGGAAGTTCTTGGACAAAGTGTCACTGAAGCCATTATGAAAGAGAGATTTGAGAAGCTGATAATAAAAGGGAGTGATTACCAGATGCATGGTGCTGGCAAGCCTGTAATACCAGTACTCTGGGAAGTGGAAGAAAGAGCTTTACAAGTTAGAGCCCAGCCTAGGTAATTCAATGGCTTAGTGAGATCCTGTCTCCAAAAAAACCAGCTGAGGGGTGTAGCTATATGTGAAGGCCCTGGATTCACTTCCCAGTACTGAAAACCAAAGTATAAACATCTCAGCTTCCAACAAGACTCTTTCACGTTGGAGGAAGTTCTGGGCAATCAGGAGGTACAAGTCTTTCCTAACAGGTGGGAGTTGGCATGGGAAAGGAGACCAAGACTTCTGAGATTTGCATAGCGGGGAGTGAGGAGAAGTGATCAGAATCACACTGGACAAGGCTCTAATATGTTAGACCAGCAGACATTTGATGAGCCAATTTGTTGATAGATTTGGTTGGCAAGATCAACCTGGGAAAATGTTCCCAATGCTGAATGAGACTGTCTTCTTTGGTTAATAGGGTTCTGGCATAATTACTTTAGCATATTTAAGTTAATTAACACATTATATGTTATTAAGTACTTTGATTAGCAGACCCTTTGAATATTCCGTTTCTAGGTATAGAGTGGAAATGTCATCTGTAGTATGTCTACTCTTCTAGAATAATGGAATAGTGTGTGTGTGTGTGTGTGTGTGTGTGTGTGTGTGTGTGTATGTGTGTGTGGTCTGCTTTCTTGGATTTCAACTGAGAGAAGATGCTAAGTGTATCAGCCAAATGAGAAAGCAGTTTAGAGCAGAGAAAGTAAAGAATATCTGGGGGGTCATTATTCACCACAATCCCAATGAAAGTGGAGAGGAGTCCTGAGGGTCATTATTTACCTAAGTCTGGAGAGGAGAGTGAGTCTACATTATTGTAGCTTCAGCTATTCCTTAAACCATTCTTGCTTTCCTTCTCTTTTTTTTTTTTTTTTTTGAGAGAGGGTCTTGCTTTGTTGTTCAGGCTTGTCCTGAGCTCACTATGTAGCCCAGGCAAGCCTTGAACTCAGCAATCCTCCTGCCTCTGCCTCCTGAGTGCTGGGATGACAGGCATGAGCCACCACTGACCCCTGTGGTATGTGGTATTGATTGCTGGTGGGCATGAGTCACCACACCTGGTATTATTGTATGTGGTTACTGGGATTGAACTCAGGACTTTGCACTTGCTAGACAGGTGCTGGAACCACTGAGCTAAATATTTGGCTTGCTTTCTGACTCTTACTGCACACAGTGTGCTGCCTCTGTGTGGAAATTACTCTTAAAATCTTTGGATCTCCCTGTACTACTTGTGTTTACCTCCATTTTTCAGATGGCCACTCCAGGAGAGTCCATCTCCAGCCTTGGTGCAGTGAGTGGTCACTGAGGAAGGAGTCTCCAGTTGTCTGCCCCACATTCCTTTTTATCTTGCATTTTATGCTGTGCTTTCACTGAACGTTTCCCTTGAAATGCACACAATCAAAACACAGTGGGACCAGAGATTTAGCTCAGTGGTTCTAGCACCTGCCTAGCAAGCTGAAGGTCCTGAGTTTGATCCCCAGTAACCACATACAACAATACTGGCTGTGGTGACTCACGCCGACCAGCAATTAGTACCACATACCACAGTGGGCAGTGGTGGCTCACACCTGTAATCCCAGCACTCGGGAGGATTGCTGAGTTTGAAATTTGATGTGTTAGGTAGTAAACTCAGGGCCAGCTTGAACTACCAAATGAGTCCCTGTCTCAATAAAACAAAAACTGAAACCAAAAAAAAAAAAAAAAACCCACAGTGCTTATGGAGGACTCCATTGTTTGATTAACTTTCTCATTTTCTCCATATTTCCTGTAAAACTCATATACTAGGTGAGCCATTCTGCTCAGAGAAAGGTGAACTCTGCTTCAGCTTGAAGCCCTGTATCTCTCTGTGATGGATGCTTCATTTTCCTCAGGAGTTTGTTTGTTTTTGTTTCACCAGATTAGATATCCACTTCCTCAGCTCCTGCAGCCATATTGCCTTGATTATCATGAAGAATGATCTGAGAGGAGGAACTAATTTGGGAAAATATTCTGAGGAAAAATGTCATTCTCTTATTAGAAACACACTAGTGAATAGTCACTACTCGCTCACTGAATGGTGGAACACCAATGGTGGATGGGAGGGGGTGGATGTGCTATTTTTGCAATCTGAGACACCTCTGCCCTGCATTTTTTACAACCTAAAAGAGCAGATCGTAACCTTCCTGTATCTCTGGAGGTGAGATAATCTCACTCCACTGCCATAGTCTCCCATGGCTCACAGGCTGTTCTTTCCAGGGGGCCTGAGGTGGGGGAAAGCTAAGGCTGCATTTGCAGTTGTTAAAGAATACCTTTCTTTTTTCCTTTTTCTTAAAAAACATTTTACAAAAGCAGTGTTCTATTCAGCCTGCCATTATGCTAAAAGCTTTTCCTTAGAAGACAATAGCTGTTCTTAGAAAAAAAGATTTACATGAGGTCCCCAGGGTGTAATGAGCTACCACACAGGCACCTTCCTGGGGTTGGGAGTTGGCACTTGTAAGTGGTATTAAATTAGGATGGAGTGGAAAAATACACAGTTACAGAATTCCCCTTTTGGCTTCTTTGCAAATCATTTTCCATCCTCTCTGGCCTTTGTCTCTTTCTGAGACACCTGATCAGATGAGAAGAACAGAGCTTTCCATTGGGGAGAGGTAGTGACAACTGCGGTCCAAGTAAAACAGAAACTCAAGTGAAGTGAAAACCTCTCACTCTTGGAAACTTCTCCCAGAGGCAAGTAGGGCCAAGTAATATTATGGGATCACTGAATTTTTAGTCCTTAAAAATCCATGAAGTCTGTCAAGTTTAAATCTCTCTTTTACTACTAGTGGAGGCCTGGTCTCAGGAACAGGAGCTGATGGGTGTGGGTAAGCAAGCCAGGTGGTAGGAGAGGCAGCTTTGAACCTCAGGCTTGCGATCACCTGGTTAAGTTCTCTTTTTCTTCTTTTTATTTTTTGCACTGGTATTGACAAATATTTGAGCTAAAAAATTAAGTGTAAGAACATAATGTCATCTCTCCATGGAAATCTTCAATAAAAGGAGTTAGAATTAGAGAAATTGAACTGTACCCTTTCCTCGCCTTGGGATTGCCATCTCTTCAGGCAGTCGGAGCAAAATATCACAGCAGAAATTAGGAATATAAAGATAAACATCACTTAATCTTGTGAAATTCCATCAACAAAGCACTCGAGATCTACATTGTATCTAAGTCATGCAAACAGGTTATGACAATACAGAAGGTTATACTGTGACAGAGATGTGAAAAAACTGTAGTGAAGGCACAGACAAGAGAGGATTTATCTGTGTGGTGGTATCAAAGGGGGATTTATACCTCTGAGGGTAACCTGCATCAACCCCATATGCATGGTATTCTTTTTTTTTTTTGCTTTTTGGAGACAGGGTCTCGCTTTGTAGTTCAGGCTGGCCCTGAGCTCACTATGGTGCCCAGGCAAGCCACCGCGAACTCAGCAATCCTCCTGTCTCTGCCTCCCGAGTGCTGGGATGAGAGGCGTGAGCCACCACGCCCGGCATTACATGGTATTCTTGTATTAACAGAGCTTTGCTTTGAAGGAAACCTTAGTTGGGAATCCACAACCTATTTGAAGAACAATTTGAAATTTTCTTGCAAATGTATGAAAAGATTACAAAGCATATTCAGGCCATCTTAAATTTGTTTTCCCTCATCTTTCTTACTGTTCTTAATTTGTATACATGAGTAGTGATTCACAACAATATCACTAGTTTAATATGAACCACTCAGAACCCCATGACACTTATACATGTTACATATCTCCTTTTTCCTTTACATTTTGGCTTTGTGACTTATAAAAGAAAGGCCAAGAGTTCTTTTTCCTTCCACGCCTGGTGGTGGTGGTAGATAAATTGTAAAACCTAATAATTTAATAGCTTTATACTATATCATATAGTATGATATATGATATCAATGTAAGTGTTTTATAAAGTTTTACATAGCATTTGGTTCTCATAGTTGGCTTGTGACTTAAGGAAGAATACTTATTGTGCTCATATGATGGATTCAGTGCAAATGCTGTAGGATCTGCATTTTGAAGTCGGATTTTTATGTTTGGAAAACCAGAGGGCCTGTTTTCAGGTAGAAAAACAGCATGTGCTGTACTGATGCTGTAAAAATGACTCTTTCCAGGCTCATTGTTTGATATTCAGAGAGTGAGTCTCTAAGTTTCAGGTCAAAGTAAGTGGAGTAATGCCTTCCCAACCAACACTAGCTGGTACCATGGGCTCTGCAGTGTTCAGGTAGAAACATTTCCTTCTTATAGCCAAGCAGCATCCACAGGACAATCCATGCCTCCATGGTCAAAATGCCTTTCTGTTTCAGGTTCTCCATGAGCAAGACATGAAAAACCTAATCCAAACTTCACATTTGTCTTCCCTGGAGGGTGGGTCATCACCAACCTCCCAGTTCCCCCAGAAGAATACAGAGCTGTGCTAAGCAGATGAAGCTGATACATAGACCCTATTTCTTGGAAGATTCACAGTGTGACCATGAGTTTGTTTTTAAAATCATCATTGAAATATATAGCATTTACATAACAAAGCAACTTACTGTATTATGGGCATTTATTTGTGCAGAAAAAGTATAAAACCTTGCTGAAAAAATGATTGTCCCAGATTCATGATAGTAATTTGATCTGGATAAAGAATGGGAAGGGAAAGTATTTCTCTTATATTCTCATGTATTTCCCATGTATTTCATGGGCAAAAAGAACTCAAAAGAAAATGTGGCAAGATGATAACAATTTTAAAATCCAGAAGTAGGTACACAGGTATCTCATACTATTTTCTGAGTATCTCTAACACTACAAATATTTAATATATAAAGTTTTAAAAAATTAAACTAAAAGGGCCAACATATCATTTTTATTTTAAAAATGGGTAAAATAGAGAACAAGTGAAAATAATTCCATATTCCTCCTATTATTACTCCACAGGCAATTGGTAATGTTTCATGGTTGTACTTTAGCATACATATACACACACAGTCACTAACAAACACATGAACTCATACATGTATAGGCTTGAAGTTTAGATAAAATGTGCATTTAAGTTCTTGACAGTTCTTTCCTTTTGAGGCGCATATCTTTGGCATGTATTCTGAGAATTGACATCTTCACCAGTGTCTGTGGCACCAATCCATTCTTCATAAAGAATACAGAAAATCATTTAAAAAAAAATCTTTAGCCGGGTGTGGTGGCTCACGCCTGTAATCCCAGCACTTGGGAAACAGAGACAGGAGGATTGCTGAGTTCGAGGCTTGCCTGGGCTGCACAGTGACCTCAGTGCCAGCCTGAACTACAAAGCAAGACCCTGTCTCAAAAAAAAAAATCTTTATTGGTACATTCTATATACATATCATGATCACATTCAATATTGGGAATTTGTACCAGTATATGACACAATTTAATTTTCATTTTTTTGTCATTCCCTTTCTCACACCACAACAGCTCATCCCCTAAATACATAAGCTTTGTTTCCCTTTTTTTAAATTACCATCACATTTTTTCTTTGCCCCTCATTACTCACTCTTCCACATTTCTTTGAATATTTTCTATTTTACAGTTTCCATCATACATTCTGGAACTCATTAACATCTTCAGTTTCTTATACCAGAGAGCAGATATGATATTTACACATCTGTGAACTATTTGTTTTACTTAGGAGTACATTCTGATGGTATGTCCATTTGAGTGTAAATGACTTAAACTTATTCTTTAAGGCAGAGTAATACCCCATTTTATAGAAAAACCACATTTTCTTTTTCTAGTCTCTAGTTGATCGGCATTTGGGTTGTTTTCAAGATTTAGCTATCACAAACTGAGCTGCTATGAACATGGGTACACATATGTCACTATAATATGATTCTTTTAATACTTTCATATACATACCTGGCAGGGCAATAGGAGGGTCAAATGAGCTTTCTAACCATAGTTTTCTTAGGAATCTCCACACTGACTTCCATAGAGGTTGTACTAGTCTCCATTCCCACCAACAGTGGAGAAGGTCAGGAAACCATTTTTAACCATATTCTGATCAAGAAGGCATTAGTTAGTCTTCTGGTTTTTAATTTTATTTTTATTTATTTTTTAATTGAATTCTTTATTGATACATTTTATATACAGCTCACAATCACACACAACATTGGGGAATTTGTACCAGTATATGACACAAGTTAATTCTCATTTTTACCCATATCCTCCCTACCCACCCACAACACCCCACCCCTTACATACATGCTCTTTTATTTTCTTTTGGATTCATATTTATTTTTTCCCCTCATTACGTTCCCACACCAAATTCCCTTTGGATATTTCCTATTTTACAAAAACTATCATACATTCTAGTACCCATTTACAGCTACAGGTGCTCATATTAAAGAAAAGATCTGGTATTTGCATATCTGTAATCTATTTATTTCACTTATTAGTGTGTCCTCCAGGTGTATCCATTTGCACATAAATGAATGAATCTTGCATTCTTTATGGCGGAGTAATACTGTTTGTTTATTTTTGAGACAGGGTCACACTTTGTAGTTCATGCTGGCCCTGAGCTCATTATATAGCCTAGGCTAACATGAAACTCACAGAAATCCTCCTGCCTCTGCCTCACAATTGCTAGGATTACAGATGTGAGTCACCACACCTGGTGCTGTGGTATGTTGTTACTGGAGATCAAATTTGAGACCTTGTGCTTGCAAGGCAGATGCTGGAACTGCTGAGCTAAATCCCTAGCCCAGTCTTCCTCATTTTTGTATCTATTAATTGCTTTTTTTTTTTTTTTTTTTTTTTTTTTTTTGAGACAGAGTCTCACTTTGTAATTCAGGCTGGCTCTGCTATGTAGCCCAGGCAAGCCTCAAACTGAGCAATCCTCATGCCTCTGCCTCCTGAGTGCTGGGATTACATGTGTGAGCCACCACGCCCGGCGTATCTATTAAGTTTTTTTAAAAAAAAAATCCTAATTCTCCTCCCTCCACCCCAGTATCATGTCAGTGTTATTTTAATCTGAATTTCTTTGGGCATGACTCAGATGGTCCATGTGGAGATGCAGGGAAATGGGAAAAAATAAGCATCAAGATATACCCTGTACAGGTACAAATTCTCAATCATGAATGTGGTCATAATATATACTTGAAATATATCCGTAAACTCAATTTAAAGAATGTTATTTATAACCTCCCTTTTCAATATATTTTAAAATTCATTTGTATTTTGTTAATATGGTTTGCCTTTTTCTAATGGATTTATTAGGTACTATTTGTATATATCAAGTATTCTTCATTGAACACCAATTCACTCATTTAGCCAATATTTGTTGAGTATTGACCATTGGTACTAAGCATACAGGATATTTTCTTCTAGTCTGTTCTTTTTAAATCTGTCAATGGGAGCTTAATTTTCATGGCGTCTAATATAGCATTCTTTTTCTTTATACTTGTTAGAATAATGTGGTAGAGGACAGGTTCTTATTTCAAAAATAATGGAATAAGAGTAGACAAAAGTGAGTTTTGCTTGGTTGCATAGTGATTGAATGTGGAGCCAGAAGTTAGAATCT
>PVIC010000290.1:96178-137154 GCA_004025085.1 Thryonomys swinderianus
TTTTTTTTTTTTTTTTTTTTTTTTTTTTTTTTTTTTTTTTTTTTTTTTGAGACAGGGTCTCGCTTTGTATTTCTGGCTGGCCCTGAGCTCACTATGTAGCCCACACAAGCCTCAAACTCAGCAATCCTCTGCCTTTGCCTCCTGAGTGCTGGGATTACAGGCGTGAGCCACCACGCCTGGCACCTGAGGTTTTGTTTGTGTTTGTGTGTGTGTGTGGTTTTTTTTTGCTTGTAGATTCTTTTTTCCTTTTTTTCTTTTTTTTTTGCTTTTGAGACAGGGTCTCACTTTGTAGTTCAGGCTGGCCCTGAGTTCACTATGGTGCCCAGGCTGCTTGTAGATTCTTGTCTGACTTTGCTATCGAGATAATACTGGGAGAGTTTAAGAGTAGAGTTAATTGTTCTTTCAATATTTGGTAAAATTTTCTAGTCAAGGCTTTAGGTCTTCAGTTTTTCTTTATTGAAGGATTTTTAATTACTGATTCATTTTCCTTACTTGCTACTAGTCTGTTTTTATTTTTATGTTATATAGTCTTGTCAAGTAGCTTGTTTCTAGGAATGCAATTGTTTTTTCTAAGTTAATCAGTTTGTTAGCATATAATTGTTCAAAGTAGTCTCTTATGATCCCTGAATTTCTGTAGTATCAGTTATAATACCTCTCATTTCATTTATAATTTTATGAGGTTCTTATGTTTTTATTACTCTACCAGTGGTTTATCAATTTTACATCTTGAAAAATCAACTCTCAGTTGCACTGACCCAGAGCTTTCTGGTGTGCTGTCTCATGTGATCTGTGGGTAGGCATCCTGCTGGAGTCCTGGGCAGGTACCTGGTATGTGGTCAGCGGGCATATGCCTCTGAAGGCCATATTTTCTGGGTACCTCTGAAGCTAGGGCCTGGTGGGACAGGCCTGGATCTTAAGTCTTTGGAGGCTGGCCTGGTGCAGGGGTCTCCTGGTGTAGCTGTCCACTACATCTCAGGGAACAGGCCTGGAGACTCAGTCTGTGGGGACAGACTCACTGCCTAGGCCAATAGTGGTGCACCTATGGAATGTATGCCACCGTAGGCTATCTGCAGCATTGAAAACTCTACAAGGTTTGCTACCCTTGGCCGGGTCTTCTGAAGAAGACCTAGAACAAGGTGGTAAACCTATGGCATGTGTACAGCAGCAGACATGCAGAGCCTCACTGTTGGTACATGAGCCAAGTAGCTCCAACAACTGAGATGCAGGTAAGAGTTTTTTCTGAGCTAAAAGCTCGTGTTTGGATTTAATTCCAGTGTTGATACTTTGTGATAAATCAGTGGGTTTTGGATTGCAGTTTGGGCACTTGGTCTCTAAAAGGTTCACCATTCTAGACCTTGAGTGTCACGGAGCCCAGAGTTGTGATGACTGGCCTTGAGCCTGGGGCCACAGATTCCAACCTGGTAAAACACCTGTACTTTCTCTTGGTAGTCATTTGGAATGCTATTATATTTCCATGTAGCATAATAGCTATATTGCCACGTAGCTATTATATTGCCATGTAGCAAGGTAGATGTACCTTGGATTTTTGTGAAGACTTGTGTATTTTATAAATTCCTAGATAAAATGTTACTTGTTGCTTTCTCTTCTATAAATTGAGGTGAAAGAGGCTTTGGGGGGTCTCAGCTTTATGCATAGGTCTCCTACTGGATGCCTTGCAGTGGACAAGCCCCATCCTTCCCTCCTGGCTCCCTGTGCTCTAGCAGCCTTCAAAGGAGAAACATAAGATTTACAAGGTTTTCTTGAAACCCTCAGGGGAAAATATGCTTTGATGCTTATGTTTCAGGGTTGCTTTGTTTTTAGCATCTACAGATTTTTTTTAAAAGACCAATTCAGCAATGCATTAAAATGTATTTTGAAAAGATATTTTACTTTGGTAATTTTTTTGTTTTATTTGAATTATGGCTCAGGCTCTTTAGTCTATTATTCTTCATGAAATGGAAGTTCTTACCCCTTGATCTCACTTTACATGCTACTTCATTCTGTAAGAAAAGTCTTTTACAATTTTACTGTAAAGGATATTATGAATCTGAAAGTTTGTTTACAATTTGAAATAGTATACCTACTATTCTATATTTAGAAATAACATTCTTGCTGTGAAAACATTCTCTTATATTTTTTGGAATAATTCTTTTACTTTCCCTTAGCAGACAGTAAGAATCATAGTGAAGAAATACTTTGGAGTTTCTGAATTAAGATTACAACCAAAGACTAGATAGTCTTTAGGGCTTTCTGATTCCTTTGACTTGAGGGACACTAGATTAAATGTGGTTTTGTTTTGTTTTATTTTTGGTGACAACGTGACTGACTTACCTTGAAGCATCTCCTTCTGGTTCAGTCACCCACTGTTGTTCTCCCAACATCATCACTAGAAACCTCAAAGGATAGGTTATTAATTACCCCCCAACACGTTCTGATCTGTGAAACTTGCTTGAGTTACTTCCAGCTATGGAAGGAGCTTTGTTCTCTTGTAGCTGGTAGAGATTCTCTCAAACCCAGGATAGTTGTCTAAATTATAACTTGCAGGATAATGTACTTAGGTAATGAGGATAGTGGATGATTTTCGATATGGCTAATATGTACTTCTCATGCTCTCCAAAGCCAGGGTAGAATGGTATAGTAGAACTTGAAGACAGTTCCCAGCTACTTTTCTGTAAGGAATATTTGTGACCTAGAGGGATCCTTCATTCTACCCTGTGAAAGAGGTCAGTGATGAGTGATTACAGCAGCTGAGATGATGTCTCACCGTGAAAAAAAAAATCTGGTCCCATTGCAAGCTTGATTTGCAAGAGGCTGAGACAGTGGTAGACTTTCATATCTCTGTTCTTCTTCAAGTGGGGATTGGACCAAATAGAAGAAACTGAATGTGAATGAAGTGGCAGTTATCAGTTAGTGTGGGATGGTGTCCCACTGGTGTTCTTTCAAATGAAGTTGTAGAGCAGTTATTTAGCAAAATTTGGGCTTTGGTAAACAGGAGTCTCTTGAGGCCATAGCTGGGAGCTCACACTACAGATTCTAGTTGAAAGAGTGATTTAGGAGCACAGGTTGGAAGCTGATTCATTGGGCAGATTAACTGCTCAAAATGTGATTATTAAAATCTATGTCCCATGGTCACCTTGGTCATGATTGAGTGACCAACTTCTACCCCAACCAGCTGTGTGCAAGAATTCCTTTTTCTGAGTACCAGGTGATCACATGAAAAGCCAAATGCCACAGCTCAGAGAAAATCCATGTTGCTTTGACTGTGTCTTGTGACTCTCCATGTCTTAGTGAGCTTTGAGTCCAGGTGGCAGCTCTGGATTTTTGACATCTCAGAAAATTGTAATACAAGGCCATTCTCAATGTGTAGTGATGGACATCCCATTTAGATGTTGCTATGGGTGAAGCTGACAGGGCAAATCCCTAATTAGAAAGACGAGCAGGGATACCTGTACCCCAACATGCTTCAACAGGGCTGTCACTGTCTCCCCTCAGGCAGGATCATCAGGGTGAAATGTTGAGCATAAACATTTTGTTCCATGTTCAACATAAATATCTCTACCATTAGCAGTGTGAGAAGTCAAAGAAGGAACTGAATGTCATAAGATACAGTTCTATGCACTGTTGTAAATGATGAGTAATTCTGAAATCTTTAGTTCCTGGAGATGTAGCTGTAACTTCTAGAAGATTCTGTTGGAAACTCCCAGAGTTTAAGGGGTGTGCTTCTCTGGTTTTCAATGATGGAAGCTTCATTTGAGGTTTTGGAAGCATTTTAGGCTAGGGACTCCTGAATTTGAGTCATGGTTCAGCACAGTATTTTGCAGGGCTTTTTCATGTTTCTGAGTCCTTATAGTGAAGGATTATAAGTAACTACTTACTTTAAGGCTATAATATAGTGAGTATCTATTAAGATTTTGAAGTTTCACAAAAGCAAAGAATTCCTACATACCAAATGGCATTCTGAGAACTCTTTATGCAAATAGCATTTATTCCTTGTGATTGAAAAGAAATGTCAGCAGTTGTCATGGCAGTTTCCTGGCTTGTTACGAAGAGCAAGAATCTTTATCTTAATTTCTTTTCAATCAGTAACAATTTCTAATTTATAAGGAAGGGCAGAGCAGAATGAAAACTGCCCTCCTTTGAAGGAAGTTGTGATGTAATGATTTGGTGGGCAAGTTACAGAGTTTAATTTAGCACTTTGATTAAATCAATAGGTATCCAACAGTTCCATTTGGCAATCAGCTTAATCTCATTAAATGTTGTTCAGGCCCCAATAATTGATTAATAATACATTATCATTTATAAATTATTGACTTCAAGTTATTATAATTGTGTCTGCTTTGTTCATAGCACCTGCTGCCACGTTAATTATGAAATCCTCAAGCACTTTTCATGGAATAACTTTAGAGATAAAGCTGATGGAGTTTTTAATGAAGCAAGATTATCTTTAGTTCAGAGCCAGTCAGAATGAGCAAAACTTTCTCAATACTATATTGTTCATTAAGAAAGTGCGGGCATTAGCTTTGGTTTTAAACAGAAGCTCAAATAATTAAAAGATAGAGCTGGAGTTCAGTGGTGAGCCCTAGAAAGTGATTTGGGTGATATTAGTCATAGGCCTCCAACTTTCAACTGTAAATGATTTGCTTTATTCAAGCTAGTAAGCAAACCAGTGGGGATGGCATCTTACCTAAAACGGAAGGGTGATTTTGTTGTTTGTGTTCTGGGGCAAGGGTAACTTCTCAGAAAGGGAAATGGAATTGGCACTGTGAAAGACAGTCCTCAGCCCCTAGTGAAGAGTACAAAATTATTCCAAGAAAAGCTACCTATTCTGTGCTCTTGTTGGAATCAGGCACAGAATATATAGATATGGTTTCTGACTTCTTGCTTTTAGTAAAACTGTTTTTAAGGTTTGACTATGTGTCCATGAGTATCTGGGAATTCTAGCAGAGCACTGGACTTCTGCTCAGTAGATATGGGATGGATGCTATTCAGGGAAATGCTAATTAGAAAGGACTTTTGCGGGAGAAGAACTGATCTCTCCCTCGTAAGCCAGGTTAGGTCCTCTGCATGTGGTTTACCTTATCTAATTCAATTTAGATATTTTTTGTGTGTAGTAAATATTACATCAGAGCCCAAGGCTGGTCTCAGGTGTTACAGAAGAGCCAACTCAGACATTAAGAGTCCACCTTAAAGGAGCAGACAATGTTCCAACAAATTCTTGTTTGATGTCTAGGATGGGTGGGTAAAGTTTAAGTAGCAGAACTTATTTGAAGAAGTCCTAAAGCTTCTTCCTACAGAGTAAGTCTCTTTTCATGGCCATTGTTGGAGGGCCTGAGTTTGATTTTATTGAAAATACCTTTGAAGTGATCTGATCTGCACTCACATTTTGGCTGTTCCTCACAATATCCAGGTAGACTTTTAAAAGTGTTGACTAAGGGAACTCTTTTTGAACCTCCATTTTTTCATCTGTAAAATGATACCAGTAGTGTTTTTCTTCTATGACTGTAACAAAGTTGAAAAGAATTAGGGTCATTATGAAGTGCAGTATTAGGCACACAGCAAATGGTCTTCCCCTTTTTTAGTTATATAATATGGACATAATGTAGCTAGCATCTACCTTTGAAGTGGCAGTGGTCAAAAAGAAGAAATAACCTCTCTGATTTGTAATCACAGACAATACCAGTGGACAAGAGTACCAAACACTACAAAAATCTCCTCTCAGCCTAAGCTGTCAGAAGAAGAGTTTATCTGTATTTAATCCACCAAGTAAAGGACACTTTTCAGGAGAGATTAATTCTCTATCTTATTCATGTTGTCCCAGTGAACCCAATTGTATCTTAGCTTGAACAAGGATTTCCTTCTGTCCTTTACCTATTTTATACCCAGCTTCTTTGCTTCGCAAGGATGGATTTATCATGAGTGTCTGAAAGGGTCCCATTTTAGCAGTGTTAAGAGTTTAGATGAAATTACAGAGGGAATGTCCTGAGGATATAGATTGGGAAAGCAATCTTTTAATAGAGTTGACTACTGTTTTTGAGTTGAAATACATTCTAACTCACCTTTAATTAAAGGCTCCTCCAGAGATTCCATCTAATTCCCTAGAACTTTATTTTAGGAGTTGACAACTTGATTTATTTGGGTTACACTTAATTTATTTTTTGTTAGATTTTCTGTCATTCTCATAGGATCCATACTCATCCATGCTGAAATGCTGAAGTATAAGCAGTCACAGGTAAGGAAGAGAGGGTATTCTGAAGCTTGACTTCTCTGATTGTCTTAGCAGTTCTTCCCTTAGTAACTTGGCCCCTCTTGGGAAATACGGAGATTGATCAGAGTGTAAGTGCTCCTACTGCATAAAATTTGGGGATTCCTGGCTTCTCTTGTGGCAAAGTGGAACAGCTCAGTGCTATAGCCAAGTGTTACAGATCCATGTCAGAGCCAAGTGCCACATCTCCAAAGCACAGCTAAGTGTTATGGCTCTGAGTTTCAGCTATTGCAATTTGAATACTTGAGAATCTTATGGTCCCTTGAAGTGGTGGAGAAAAACCTTTATTACACTGGCAGGTTCACAGGATTTTATATGCCAGAGTCTGAGTGCTTGTTTAGAAATGGCAGCCTCCTTATATCGGGATCTAGGGGTAGGCAAGCATGCTCCCTGAAGCAGAGAGGTAGAGTTTCAGAACATTCCTCAAAGGCATAGTGGGGGAGCATGCTCACTGAATTACAGAACATTTCTGCAAGGGGGAGAGCTTAAGAGAACACTCTTGTAAGAGGAAGAAGCTAATAGAACATTCCTGAGAGTGGTGGGGCTAACAGAACATTCCCAAGAGCTCACCTAATTCAGTTATGGAATATTTTTATATACTGGGCAAGAGCACAGCAGCTCAAACTGTTAAATTTCCAAAACAAAACATGTGGTGGAAAAAAAATGGATGCAAGGGGCCAGGGATTTAGCTCAAGTGGTACTGCACCTATCTTGGAGGCAGACAGGTCTGAGTTCAATCCCTGGTACCGAAAAAAAAAAAAAAAGGGGATGCAAGGCAAAGAGCTGTCATATTGTATAGTATTACTCTATCACCCTGACTTTCTGAGGAGTGCTCTTCCTGACTAGATTTTGTCTGTAAAGTTAGGGAGTACCTTTCTGGAAAGATGGAAGCAGGTCAGAGAACCTGGAGGTGACATCTCAGTTTTCACTGGGTCTCAATTCTTGTTTTTGTTAATTGTGATAGCATCACCTGAGCTTCATGTGGTAAATCTTGACTCTGACTCCTCACTGTGTATTCTCCATGACTTCATTTGAATACTTAGTCATGATTCTTGATTCCTGGCTCAGTGATCAAGTATGAAGATAAATCCTGTTTGGATAATGTATCCCAGTGAGAAGCTCTTATGTGTAGGATGGTATTGGAAGCTTGTACTGGGACTGTCAGGGATATGAACTGTCCTGTGAACAATAGTCTCTGCAATATCATTCAGTGTTGCCATAGTCATTCAGGACATTTATAAATATGCATTTTGCTATCTCTTACCTCTTATCTGTTTCTTGCTTCATTTCTTCTCCATCCTTTTCTTCCAAAGAGATCTGAATTATTTTGAGGTCTCAGTACTTGAAGACAATTTTAGCCGGGTGCTGTGGCTCACACCTGTAATCCGAGCACTTGGGAGGCAGAAGCAGGAGGATTGCTGAGTTCCAGGCTTGCTTGGGCTACATAGTGAGCTCAGGAACAGCCTGAACTGCAAAGCAGGACCCTGTCTCAGGGTGGGGGGAGACAGTTTTAGAAAAATATTTTAAGTCAACCTCATCTGTTTCCATAATAACCTATTATGAGGTCACAAACAGAGGGTAACAGAGCTTCCAGTGGGAAGAAAGAGGTAGTTTTGGGAAAAAGTAAAGGAAGATAATCTTTCTCACAGAAATCTCTTGGTAAAATAAAGATGGAGAGATAAAAAAGCAATCATTTCCAAACAGCATCAGATAAATTCAAGATGACAGTTAGCAAACTTGTGAGCAGTGTTTGTTTCCTTTCAGGCATTGCGAGTGATGAATCTGCACTACTCTCTTGGGGTGACAAGCAACATGCATGATGAGGAAATTAAAACTTAAAGAGGTTAAGGAACTTTCCAGGGACTGTGAAGCAAGCCTGGGACAAGTTTTGAAAGAATGATTCAGATGATATAAATAATGCAATAGAACAGACATTGATAAACTTTTTAAAAAACTTTTTAAAAAAGAGGCAACATAGTAAATACTTTAGGCTTTGTAGTTGTGGGCCATATGGTCTCTTTCTCAACTAATCAATCCTGATTTTATCTCAGGAACACAGCCAAAGATGATATATGAAGAAATAGAGGTACAGTGTTCTAATAAAGCTTTACTTATAAAATAGGAGATAGAAGAGATTGAGTTCAAGATATCCTTAAAAAGAGAACTATAAAATATATTTTAAATGAAAAAGCCCTTGTTGATAGAATTGATACTAGACTCATCTCTGGAACTTACTGGCTTTTTTCTAACTGTCATGACTGAAAAGAGTAGATGTGCTCTGATGTCACAATTTTTTTGTTTATTTAACAAATATTCGTTATGGATCTGCTTCATGGAATATTCTCTTCTTGACTTTTGAAGTTCAGCAGTGAACAAATCTTAATTACCCAAAGTTTTATGTTCTCACTAGTGTGCTGTTGGGTGAACAACTAACCAAAGAGAGCTTCTTTTCTCTTTTGGGGATCTTATTTTTAATCATGAGCCATATTAAATGTACAGAATAATCTATAATATTTATATGTAGGTCATGGAAATAAAATAGGTATCCGGCCACTCACATAACCAATACTAAGAAGTTCCGTGTGTATCTATCCAAGGACAGCCTCATAATATTTTTACTTCCCATGACTTAACCACATATAAATATTTTAAGTTAAAAAATAAATATTTACATACACACATAAATTTTTCCTTCTTGAATTTTAAGATTATTTGAGTCATAATTTCTTTTCATATGCATCTTTAACTCGATAATTTCTTGTCATTCACCCATGGAAATGTATGCAGTTATTGATTAAGTCTGAGGCCAAAGATCAACAGGGCCAGGTCTGAAGTCAAGCATCATGAGATTTCTTAACCAGATACCACACAAAATAATGAAGAATCATTGAGGAGATATGGAGGGGATGTATAGGACTGGGAAGGTGGAGTAGGTCATAGATGGTCTTGGCAAGGATTGGTCAGAATTTGTAAGCCAGGGAGATGATATTAACTTGAGAAAATATGTATCCATTTAGACATTCTGCCAGATCGGGTGGTAGTTTTATCTCAGAATATATGGATTTGGATAAAATGGTATTAAAGGAGTTTGATCTTAGATGGTGATTGGTGGTGCATATGGCGACTGAGGTGACTACAATTTTTTTTTTGAGTTAGGGTATATTTTAAATGGTATATTTTACAAGTTGTTTGATCCGTTCTCCCCTTGTGCCTTACTGTGAGGAAGGTTGTTAAAACAAACAAATAATAGCTTGTTTTCATTGGTGTATAATAGTCCACTAAATGATTGTATTATATTTGCTAATTGGTTCTCTTGTCAATAATATTTGAATATTTGCTATTGTAACAATTGATGCTATATTGTGGTTAAAATACTCTCCCTTGCTTTGAACACCCCCCTCATCATTCTTGCCACTTAATGAAGTAGTTCTTGAAGATATCTTTTGCATCCTTAGCTGTGCTGTTATGGCTTCTTAATGCTCTGAATTGATTTAAAGTATTTAGCTGTCGTGGTCCTTTTGACTTTGGGAAGGAGCCAGAAGTTGCATGGGGCAGCTGTGGTGTACTAGATGAATAAGGACACACTAGTGTTTTTATGAGCCTGCCTTTCCATTGGACAAGACTTAGCAGCAACATTCATCTTATATTGTGGTCCTCAGAAAGATAAAGATACTCAGAAAGGAGAAGTTCCAGAACTGCTTCCAAAAGTGGCAAGAACAATGGGATAAGTGTGTTCAAAGTGAGAGGGAGTATTCTCAGCAATTTGTCTTTTATTGTAGTAATTAAAAATTACATATTATATATTTTAGTTACACCTTGTAAGTAATTTTTATAGGCACGTGTGTCCATTTATAGTATTTTAATTCTAATATGTTGTTTTAATTGCCTATTGGTGCACTCATTTTATGCCAGTTTTATTTTTATCACTTTAAATAGATTTTTGGTACTTGATAGGAAAACTCTGGGCTTGTTTTGCTTGTTTAGAAGTATATTTAAATTCTTGAGTATTTTAACTTCTAAACAAAATTTACTATCATAGATTCAAAACAAAAATATAAAATACCTAGTGGGGTTTATTTATTGAAAAAAAAATATATATATATACATCAGCAAAAAATTATGTTTCAGTGATGTGGAATACTCCTACCTAAGTAAGCCCCAAGAACATTTTATTTTATTTCTCCATTTAGGTGTGGTATTTCAGTAGTTTTTGTAAAGTTCTGTGCTTTATGATTTGTATTTAAATAGCTTGCTTACACATCATCATTTTATTCTTGGATAATTTATACTTTTATGGGCTATCATAAATAATATAGTCTTCTAAAATTCTATGAAAATGATAGCTTCAATTTGTAGAAAAATGAGATTAACTTTTCTATATCAATTTTCTACTTAGAAAATAAAGTTCAGTAATTTTAAAATTGAAATACTTTCTTTATTTTTGGCCTTTCCATGTCAATGATAATATCATCTATAAATGGCAGGCTCTTCCCTTTGTTTTTAAGTATTATATTCTTTATTTTATCTAATTTTTAATACAGTCAGAAAAATGTTTAGTTGCAGAAATAGTGACAGTGAATATCTTTGTACTGAATTTGATCTTAAATGCCTTAAATAGTTTTACTGGTGGGTTTTTTGTGTGTATGTGTGCATGTGTCTATATGTACTCACTTCTGAGGTTAAGAAGGTGTATTTCTAGTTCCTATTTGCTAAGACATTTTTAATATAAATAGTTACTGAATTTTATTGGATGTTTCTTCCTATATCTACTATGGTTAGCAGATAGGTTTTCTTCTTTAATCTATTATTGCAATAAATCATATTAATTGATTTTCTACTATTAAATTACACTCACACTCTTGGAATAAAACTATTTGTGACAATATATTGTATTTTGAGAAAGTGCTTGATTAAATTTGTGCTTATTTTGTTTAGAATTTGCATATATATTTATATTCATGGTTGCAAGAGGCTTGTAGTTTTTTCTTTTGGTATGGGCATCACAGATGTGCTTACATCTTAAAATTATATGAAACTTACCAATATAATTGATTTTTTAAAAGAATATTTCTTTATAAGTTTATGCTAGTTTAGAATGGTCTGCCCCTCATATTTTTGGGAAGAATTTTCCTGTATAGTTCGCTGGAGTTTGTATTTTCTTGGGGTAAGTTTTCAGCTTACTGATTCAACTCCTTATTGATCATTTTTTGTTTTCCAAACATGTATCTGAGACAAGCTTGACAAGCTTGTCTTTCTCCTTAGTAATGTTTCTAAATAATCCCAGTTTTGAAATTGCTGGAATAACCTCGGTGTATTTCTGTCCATTATTTTGATATTTTCAATTTTTTGTTTTTATTACTACATGTTTGCAGTTCATAATGATCATATTCCTTATAGGGTGTTGTACATGTGCATAAAATATTTTAACTCTTTTTTATTCCTTTTCTTTCCCTCTCTGTCCTCCCTCCATCTCCTAATCCCCCTCCCACTGGCAGAATACCTATTACCCTATTACCTACTATCTATCTTTTATTTTTCTCTTTATTTGGCTCTCTCAGTCAAGAGAAACCATATGATTTTTAAGCTAGTGTGTCTGATTTGTTTTACTTAATCTGTTCTGCAGTGATGTCTTTATTATCATTATCAATGTTTATATTTTGTCTGATGTAAACCTCAAACACTGTCCATTTACCTTTAGCTTTATATCGATGACATTTCTTTATGCTATTTTCATTTTATTTAAAAATGAGCTTTTATTCCAATATTCATTATAGTTCATTTCTCAACCTATCAATTATTCAGTACCTTCTTTTAAATTTTTCAAATATGTGAAAAATCATTAATATCAAATTTTGCCTGTTTGATGTCTATTATAAATTAACTTTATTATTAACAAAGAATATTATTCTCTTACCCTTCATCTTTTGATATTGTTCAGCCTGTTTTTATGGCTTGTTGTATGATTGATTTTTGTCAACATATTGTATGCATGGAAGGAACATGAGTTCTTCAACTCTTAGTTGAACTTTTTCCATATGTGTTTTAGACCAAATGTGAATTTGTGGTGTTTGAATCTTTTGTGTCTTAATATTGACTTATTTTTTGGTGGTTTTATCTAATATTGGAGAGAATTGTGTTCAATTATTTGTTACTATGCATTGTTAATTTTTTCTTTGCTTATATGGAAACTGTTAAGAGTATTTACATGTAGAATTATTATATGTGTTAATTAATTAAAACACTGGTCATTATGTAGTGGTCTTCTTTATCTTGAATTCCTTACAAGTGACTTTCTCTGTTATTACTATTTCTACTTTAATTTTTGAGATACCAACATTTGCCTGGTATGTTAATTTTAATAGAGTGTATCTTTGATAGTGTATAAGATATGACTGGAAGACATGATATGTGTTTAAATTTTAAAAATTATTATGGTAAAAGATAGTTTGCTATTAATCCCTCTTAAAATGTTCCCTCTTGCTTCAAGAACACTTATATCCCATCATTCTTGCTACTTTCTGAAGCAGTTCTGGAAGTTCTTCAGTGAGTGTTGTTAGTTGCTCTGTCAGGCTCACCTTCATGTTCTGAATCAATTTAAAATATTTAGTTTCATGGTCATTTTGACTTTGAGGAACAGCTAGAAGTTGCATCATGCTAGATCTGGTGAGTAAGGTGGGGGAGGGCATGCCGTATGTTTCAACTAGCCTGGGTAGTGCTCAGCAGAAGCATTCACTATATTTTTGATTATGCTTTGCAAAGACACTCATAGCAGATGTCCAGATCTGCTTCAGACCATTTCGATCTTGAAGTATATGTGTATGTGTGTGTGTGAAGAGAAGGAGAGAGCATTTGGAGGGATTTAACGGCAATGTGTCTTTTGATGTTACAAATTTTTAAAAATTAAAATATTCACCATATTTAAAAACTATCCTTAGTATTTGTAAATGTTACTTAAAAAAACTTTTTTTTGAGACAGGGTCTCGTTTTGTAGTTCAGGCTGGCCCTGAGTTCACTATGTAGCCCAGGCAAACCTCGAACTCAGCAATCCTCCTGCCTCTGCCTCCCGAGTGCTGGGATTACAGGCGTGAGCCACCACACTCGGCTAAATGTTATTTTTTGCTCAATTTCATTGCTATTGTTTTGTTAGCACACTTTCTGAATATTGATTGCTAAGTTGTCAATTTGCTGGGAATATTTGGGGAAACACTTGGATTATGACTCCTTTTGAGAGAATTTCTTCCACGAGTCACCCCGCTCCCTGCTTAGTGTGAGTATACTTTATACTTTAAGATGAATTAATGGCTTGCTGGCTTGCAATCTGCACTGGCAGCGTGCATTTGGATTGAAATCTACCTTGAGGATGTATATAGATACTTACTCAGAGTAGTGCAAAAGTCAAATCAGGAAACAATTTTTGGAGTCTCCTCCATGAAGAACTTTTGTCTTATATGTATGTATCACCCTTTTGGGTACCAATTTTAAGTGGTTTTTCTATAAAATTTCCTACTTTACTAGACTTTATGCTTCTTTTCCTATTTCTTCCGACTTGTGCTGCTGTACACCTAAACTCGGATTCTCTAGGGGTTGGCAGAAAATTCTCAGGGCCAAAGTTGAATTCAGTACCTACTGTATGAGCCTTAATAGTGCCACAGTTAAAGACCTGTATGTTAACATCCTATCCACTGACAGGAGAAGTAATTAATTGATTGGCAAGTAATGCTGAAGATGACCTACATAGGGCTACTAGAAGATAGCTGTCCGTGCAACACTGTGGACCTTTGTGGGGGATGTGTTTAGGTCTTTCAGTTTTATTGGGATAGTCCTCATATCCAGGTGTATAGCTGGTCATTAAACAGCTAATTCCTCAGAGTCCTTCTTGCTTGGCAGTCTTTGTATTTATCATCAAAATTATGACCTCAGAAACTATTCCTTTTGTACTAGTAAAGAATGAGTTACTAGTGATCAGTCTTACACAGTATTTCAACTTGGTGGACTCAATATTAACATCCTTATCCAGTCTTTCTCTTTTCCCTGGGAAGTCTGGCACAGCTTGCAGTTTGAAACGATTATAACTTAGGTATTAAGCTCTATGCTTATGAGCTTCGAAGCACTGTATTTAAAGGCTTTGATGTCCATAAGAATTATTGTCTGATAATATCTACAACAGGATGTTTCACATATTCTAAAAATACAATAATAAGTGTGTCTCATCAGATCATTCATTTACCAGTTCAAAAATAATTTAGTATCAGGCACTGGACTTCATACTAGGGATACAGTGATGGTTAAGATATAATTCTTATCCTTAAAAATTGATGAGTTTTTTTGAAGATATTCATAGTAATGTGTTTAAGTATAGAAGACACTATGGTTGAAGTTTATGCAAATTAGAGATGAAGCATAAAGAAAGATGAAGGAAGTCAGATATGACTTGAAAGAGTTATGATGCCAACAGTGTGGTGTGGAACTTGTGCAAATATTCCTTAGTGTGCTCATGGGGGAGAGCAGTCCTCTGTAGGTTGAGAGATCAGAATGAACAAAAGTCTGCTAGTTTGAGGCAGCTGTGAACATTTCACAGGCTACCGTTATTAATTCATACATTATTAATTCACTCATCAATTCAATTTGTATTGACATTTAGGTGATGGATAACTATCAGGGTATGAGTGTGTACACATGTATGTGTATACATGTATGTGTATATGGTTTGTGGATTTTTTACTTTTAAGGCACATTTAGACTAAATAAAGGTAAACAGGCACCCCAGAAGTAAACAACTCAATCAGTGGATACTCACACAATCTATAAAGGAGATTGTACTGATAAAGAATAAAGTGAGGTGATCATGAAAATCATGTAAATAAGTTAACTTATTTTAAAAGGCAATATTTTTAAAAAAGGCAATATTTAAACCAATACCCCAGCAATCAGAACTTGCCATTTGAGGAGGGCTGAAGTGGAGTGGAGTGTGGGCAAGAAGGTGGGTGAATTACAAGGTAGAGCGACTGGCAGAAGAGAAGGTCATGTAGCAGGGATGAATTTGGTGTGTTCCAAGAGGAAAAAGGGATCTGATGTGACTGGATGAAATGATAGAGTGTAGCAGTACAGGACACTGGAGAGGTAGGTGGAGAGACATCTAGAAGGCACTGGAGACCAAGCTAAGTAATTGCTTTGATTTTTAACCTATAGTCAATGGATAACATCGAAAAGATTTGCAATTTTTAAATAAATGTTATTGAATATTATTTTAATAGTGTTACCTTTCCTATCAGTGGGCCAGGTGTATTACAGTGCTAGATGGTAAGAAAGAGGCAAAGACATCGTGAAATGATTTTGTAATAGTGTAAACAGGAGATAATGAGTATACATTAGCATAGAGAGGAAGAAATGACCAGTGTTTGAAGAAGAAAAATGGAATGTTTGCAGATAGGTTGATGGTGGTACTATTTTTTAATATCTTAATTCATAAGTGGGAGCAAGTTTATAGGGGAAGGCAAATGAATTACTCTTAAATAAATGAACTTTGTAGTCTGGAGGGTACATGATAGAAGAGAGTGCAGGTGGACAATCAGTTCTATGAGAAGCTTGTCAGCACAATCAAGACTATAATTACAGCTGAGTGCATGTTTGGCACAGCGTCTTCTATTCCATGATTTGCTAACCTGTGTGTTGGGGGATCAGTTTCACCCCTGGGGAGTCCTCATCTATGCTGCCAGACTGGCATTGGTATGTCAGTAAGCTGGCTAGTCCCTAGTGCCTTCTCTGTCAGTATTGCAATCTGCCAGCCCCCTGGCCAGATGAACAGGAAAAGCTAATGTTCCTTTCCTTAGTATCTCTTGATTTCTTTTTGTTAGGTAACACATTGGAATACAGTGGAGATGAAAGCTATTTTTTTTCTGGTAGGTTGCGTAGATCTCATAGGAGATGCAATGTGTGCACGTGTGTGTGTGTGTGTGTGCGTGTAAGGTAGAAAAGGAGCAGATGCTACTGGTCTATCTGGTTTGATGGTTCTTTTGCTTTCTCATAATTAACACCTATAAGCTTATATCTTGTAAAGAATGGTATCTTGCAGGAACGATCCTTTTCTTAGAAACTTAGTTTCTTCCAATTTTCTCCAGAATCTTCTACACTCAACCTTGCTGGCTTCAGAATAGCCAATTGGTTGGGCTGGGCAGTATTCTTCTGTCCCTCAAAAATAGAAGGCTTAAGATCACAAACTCTTTGTATGATGGCATTAAGAAACAAGTGAGGTCATATTTGTTGAATTTGTGAGATTGCAAATTCTGGGTAATGGTCTTTTACCATGTGGTAAGATAGGGTGAGATGTTATCTTTTACTCTGGCTGCTGAAGGGGTCATTATTCTCTGATAGTGGTGTTTATTGTTAGGATGCAGAAATACTAGTCTGAATGAAAATGTCGCTGAGAGTTCAGTTTTTCTTTCTTATTTTAAGAAGTGATAGAAGCACATAAGAGATAATAAATCTTAATATATGAGCTCACAAGTGTTTGTATACTTAGCATTTGCTTATGTTTTCCTTGAGGTGTCAGCTGATTTTCTCTACATGAGCCATATGGCATTTTTGAGTGAGTCACAGGGAATTCAGCTAAGTCTTTTAATTGCCAAGAGATAGGTATAAAGCTCAGAAAAGAGTCAAAATGCTTCTACAAATGAGCCATAGACAGGTGTGACTTGCATAATGACTCGTTCATAGAAAACGCACAGCTATTGTAATTTATTTACATTCCACTCTTATGGCATGAGGAGCTCAGCAGCTGTCAGAGAGGGGATGTGTTGTGCTGTCCCGAGGAGCCATAGCCTGTGTGTTTTACAGGGAAGGAAATGCCTTAATAACCTGCTGTCATAGTTATATGAGTTGCATAACTATGTGAGCTTAACTGAGTCTTTTTTATTAAGCCTCAGCTATCTCTTTTTGTAAAGACAAAGCTCATAATACATAAATTCTATTACTGTAGAGACCAAATGAGCCTAAAATTTAAAGCACTGAATTGAAGTGGTCATAGTCATCTGAATATATGGTGAATGTTTAAATTTTAAAAACTTCGAGTAGAAGATATTTACCATGAGTCCCTCATCAAAATATTGTACCTCAGTTCAAACTCACTTATTCTGTCATTCTTATGACTTTCTGAAGCAGTTCTGGGAACTCTCTTCCATGAGTTTTAATTGTTGAGGCTGTCTTGATGTTCTCATCAACTCAAAGTGTCTATTATTTATGGTCATTTTGACTTTGGGGAAGAAGTTGCGCAGTGCCAGATCCAGTAGGTAAGGCAAGTGAGGATACAGTGCAGTGCTTTCCCAGCTTTCCTTTCTGCAGCAGCAGCAGCAGCAGCAGCAGCAGCAGCAGCAGCAGCAGCAGCAGCAGCAGCAGCAGCAGCAGCAGCAGCAGCAGCAGCAGCAGCAGCAGCAGCAGCAGCAGCAGCAGCAGCAGCATTCACTGTGTGTGTGTGTATTTTTTAATCACACCTCGTAAAAACACTCTGAAGGAAGGACTTCCCAAACTGCTTCAGAAAGTGTTAAGGATGATAAGGATAAGTGTACTCAAGGTGAGAAGGAGTATTTTGAGGGAAATAATAGCAATGCATTTTATTATAATGAATTTTCTAAAATTTAAGTGTTCTCTCTAGTTTTTAAAAAATCACATTTCTAATTTATTCTCCTACATTTCTGCTCCTGCAGAAATGGGTTCCTAAATATGGGAGACAACATTAAAGCTTATTGTGGTTTTTTCCTTACAACAAAAGGAGAACCCCATTGTTCATAGCAGCTCAGTTCATGATAGCTCAATCTTGGAAACAACCCAAAATGTCCATCAACTGGAGAGTGGATAAAGAAGATGTGGTTTTTTTATAAAATGGGGTATTACTCTGCCATAAAGAATGACAAGATCGATCCATTTAGGTGCAAATGGAGACACCTGGAGGATATACTAATAAGTGAAATCAATAGATCACAGATAGACAATTACCGGATCTTCTCTTTGGCATGAACACTTGTAGATACAGATGAGCTTTAGAAAGTATGGCAGCTTTTATAGAGTGCAAAATTTCTATAGGAAACTTGGTGTGGGAATGTGAGGGGAAGGAATAAATATGATACAGAAAGAAAATAAAAGAGCATGTATAAAGGGGGTAAGGAGGTGTGGGTGGGTAGGGATATGGGTAAAAATGAGAATTAACTTGTGTCATATACTGGTACAAATTCCCCAGTGTTATACATGATTTTGAGATGTATATAAATTGTACCAATAAAGAATTCAATTTATAAAAAAAAGGAGAACCCATGGGATCAAAATATTGCAACTGAAAATTACATAGCCATCAAGAAGAGAAGGCCAGTAGAGGGGAGAGGAAGAGAGAAAGGGAGGGACAAAGTATGATAAAATGTTGAGGTAGGGGGATTCTAGGTGAAATTACAGAGAAATCCTTTGAACTGTTTTTCAACTTTTCTGTAAATCTGATATTATTGCAAAATTAAACTTTACAAATGCCAAAGTTTGAAAAGAAACCTATCCAAGAATAAAAGAGAGGAAAATGCCTAGTGCCAAAAATAAAATGGAAACAGCTTTCCTGACTGGTAAACCTGTGAGATGTGTGGCTCTCAGCACAGATCCATGTGGGGAGATGGTGGAATGGATAATGCCCCTCATGTTTGCTTGTGGAAAGGTCAAGGGCAACAGGCTGTGGGCTGGCAAGACTGTCTCTCCAGTGATGGAACAAATAGAAGGATCTTCTTTCTATATTAGAGAAGCAAAGTGAAAGGTTCCACTCATGTTCTGCTCTGAAGAAGGCACTGTGCAACCCTTCTTTAACTATGCTTTCATGACCAAGGCACCCTGGGCTCTGACTCCTGAAGATGAGCTGCCAATGAAAATGTATAACCAACACCAGGAAGTAATGCTGCATTGAAGAAAACTGGAAATAATCCAAATCAGGAATATTTGCCTTTACAGAAGGGAGGAAGATGATAGAACAGTGTGAGAGATGCTTTAAATTCTGTACATTTAAAAGTATCAACAAAATGAAATGAATAAGAATTATAAGGACAGAATAAGAAATTACAAAAATCAATAGTCATAGAGAAAAAGCTAGACATCAGGAGTGAAAGACTGAGACATGGAAGATAAAAGGAAATTGTCTAGGCAGCTTTAGAAGAACAGAGGAAATGTCTTAAAAATATTGATGGAAAGTTTTCACTCTTCAAAGAAGTGAATCCTTAAATTGAAGATAAGAATAACTTTGCATTTGGACACACTAGACTGAAATTGTGGAACACCAAAACAGAAGGAAATTCTTAGAAGCAACCACAGAGAAAATGCATAAAATGACATCATACTTGATAATTTCTCAGACTCAAGAGATCAGATGTTAGGGTAGAGAAAGCTGCCAGAGGAAAAGGAGAAAAAGGAGGAAAATGTAAGAAATGAAAGAGTGGAACAGTTACAGTGGTGTTTAATAGGGGGTGACAACACAATTTCAGAAGAGCCTACTTGTAGGTTGGTCATTTACTTTCTGTGGGACTTCAGCTAAATTACCTACTTTCTATGATTAAGAACTTCATGGGATACTTTACAGCTTTGTTTTTGTTTGAGCAAGCCCTTGCCATCACTTGTTCGCTCATTTTTTCCCCCTCTATGCTGATTATTTCGTTTTTTACTTCTACATAGGGTTTCACTAAATTTCCCAGATAGGGCTTGAACTTTGATTCCTCCTGCCTCAGCCTTCTGGAATGCCCGGATTACAACCATGGCACATCTTGCACAATGATTATTTTTGAGCCACAAGAGCTCAGTGTACCTCAGTTATGGGAACAGTGACAAATAAAGGAAGGGGACATGAGGCCAGCTTGCCATCTGGCAGGGAGCAGGATGGAGAGATTCAGATGTCTATAAAGAAGCTGAGAAGTACCTTTAATTGGCTATGTCAGAACCATCTAAGGTATTCAGGACATAATAGGAGCCTTGACAGCAGCACACGAGTGCTTCTCAGAGGGTAGAGGTGTTGAGTTTATCTCTCACACCTCTGAATCTTACTGCACCTGCTCCAGGCACCTTCCTCCAAGTTATATTTTGCTGTATGGGGTTGGTTTCTGTTTCTGGAAGTCTTAAACATACTTCTGTTTTGAGTTGCTAATGACCACCCTCTGTAACTTGCAAGAGACACCCTAGAGGTTTTGCTGATTCAAGTAGAACAGAATATAAACTTATTATGGGGCATAAAGCATGAAAGAATCCAACTGAAACAAGTTCAGAAAATAAATTGCATTTAGAACTAAATGAATAATCTTTCCCACTTCTTGGGCAGCAGGGACAAGGCACTTGTGCAGAATAATAACTATCTGGTGTCTGTGGCACGCAGAGAAGATAGGGTGTGTAGTCTGTGCAGGGCAGCTGGACGGATTAGACACTGCCTGAGACTGGTCTATAGTTTAAACCAATGTGAGAACAGCAAGGCTTTGATGATACATTTCAAGGCCCTTCATGATAGACAAAACTATCCCACAAGATCCCTAAAGCAGGAGAATTCTGAAGAACTCATTTTCTCAATTCAAGCAAGATATGGTGACTGCAACATCTGTGCACCCATGTTCATAGCAGTTCAGTTTGAGATAGCTAAATCTTTGAAACAACCCAAATCACCATCAAGTAAAGACTGGATAAAGAAGATATGGTTTTCAATAAATTGGAGTATTACTCTGCCATAAAGAATGTTAAGTTTGAGTCATTTATACTCAAATGGATATACCTTGAGGACATTCTCATAAGTGGAATAAATAGATCACAGATGTGTAAATACCATATCTTTTCTCTGGCATGAGAAACTGAAGATATAAATGAGTTCTAAAATGTAGGAGAGATACTGTGAAATAGAAAATATTCAAAGGGAAAAGGTTAGGGGTAAGTAATGAGAAGGCAAGAAAAAATGGGATGGTAAAAAAGGAAACAAAACATATCTATATAGGAGGTGGATCGGGTTGTAGGGTGGACAGGGGAATGGGAAAAGTGAGAAATTATGTCATATGCTGGAACAAATTCTCAATGTTGAATGTGATCATGATATGTATGTAAAATGTACCAATAAAGCCGGGCGTGGTGGCTCACACCTGTAATCCCAGCACAAAGACAGGAGGATTGCTGAGTTTGAGGTTTGCCTGGGCTACATAGTGAGCTCAGAGCCAGCCTGAACTACAAAGTGAGACCCTGTCTCAAAAAAAAAAAGTACCAATAAAGAATTCACTTTAAAATAAAATTTAAAAAAATGATGACTGAACAAAACACTGAAGGTAAGGAGGTGGCTGTATTTTGGATCCATTTTGAGTGCAGCGCAAGAGATTTTCAGTTTGGGTACCACAAGGATGTGGAAGAAAATAGTCTTCAAGAATGCCTCTTAGGATAACAATTTGGATGAGACTGGTGAGAAGGAGTACAGTACTGATCCTGTCCTTGGTCATACTGTATACTGGAGTTTTCTGCACAAAAACTGTTGAGGAGCAGACATCCTTGCTCAGTTCCCCATATCTTAGGAGGAAAGCATTTAGTCTTTTTCCACTGCTACAGTTTGGATTTGGTCCTTCTAAATTTCAGGTATTGCCAATGAATAATATTAAGCCATGGAATCTTTAAGAGGTAATTAGGTCATGAACATTCCACTATTGTGAAAGGAATCAGGAGTCCTTCTATAGGGGCCTGAGAGGAGAACGTCATCACTTCTTTCCTTTGGCTCCTGCCATGTGAGGAGGAACCACTTTCAAAGCAGCTGACATTCTTTACGGACTACTAAATCTGTCAGTGCCTTAATCTTGGCTTTCTTAGCACCTAGAACTATGAGAAAATATATTTCTTCTTCTTCTTTTTTTTTTTTGCTTTTTGGAGACAGGGTCTCGCTTTGCAGTTCAGGCTGGCCCTGAGCTCACTATGGTGCCCAGTCAAGCCGCGGCGAACTCAGCAATCCTCCTGTCTCTGCCTCCCGAGTGCTGGGATGACAGGTGTGAGCCACCATGTTCGGCATTGTGGTATGCGGCGTTGATTGTTGGTGGGCGTGTCTCCACGCCCAGCATTATATGTGGTAACTGGGGATCGAACTCAGTTCCTTGCGCTTGCGATGCAGGCACTGGAACCACTGAGCTAACCCTCCGGCCCTATATTTTTCTTTTTTGTAAATTACCTAGCTGCGCTATTCTGATGTAGTAGCCCAAAGACTAAAAAAACCAGTATGGACACAACTGGTGCTGGTGGGAAGGTGTGCCCATGTCATTGCTGCTGCTGCTTGGCCCTGGGCCTGTCTGAATTGTGGACTGTGCGAGATGCCTAAGGAAACAAAGTAGGCAAGAAGGGACGAGCTGGGCCATGTGACTGGTGCTGGTGGGAAGGTTTGCCTGTGCCATTGTTGCTGCTGCTTGGCCCAGCGTGTCTCTTGAACTGTGGACTATGCCAGACAACTGAGGGAACAAAGCGGAAAAGAAGGGATAGCCAGGGCCACACGACTGCTGCTGGCAGGAATGTTTGCCGGTGCCATTGTTGCCACTTCTTGGACTAGTACTTCATTGAGTTGTGGACACCAGATGCCTGAGGAAACAAAACAGTGAAGTAAGGACTGGCAAGGCCATGCAACTGGTGCTGGTGGGAAGGTTTGCCTGTGCCATTATTGCTGCTGCCTAACCCAGCACTTCTCTGAGTTGTAGACTGCACCAGACAACTGAAGGAAAAAAGCAGGAAAGTAGGGACAGTCAGGGCCACGGGACTGCTGGTGGGAAGGTTGTCCATGCCATTGTCACTGCTGTTCAGCCTTGCACTTCCCTGAATTGTGGACTGGGGCCAGAGGCCTAGGGAAATGGACTAGGCAATTAGGACCAAGTAGGGTTGCCTGGGTGGTACTGGTGTAAAGTTTTGCCTGTGCCATTGAATGCCGCTGAGGTCTACAACTTTATTGCCACCTGTACTGTGTCAGAATCCTGTTGAAGTAGACTGAGTGGAGCCCAGCAGAGTCATGCATTGGGTCCTGGCAAGAAAGCTCTGGGCACCAACAATCAGCACTTGGCCCACAGCTTTTGTGTGAGCAGGGTATGACTATAAGGACTTGGAATTTCTATTTCTTTGTGGACCCAACTGGACATAGCTGTTACATGGTGTAGAGCCTCTGGAGTCACCAACTACTCTGTGGACTGTGAATAAGTGTAACAGCAGTACTGGACTCTAGATGGAGGCCCTCAGCAAGTTACTCTGCCTAATCCACCACATCAAGAAAACACTCACTGGAATAGTGAAGGAATTCTGTTGACTACAGCCTTTGAACTGAGATTACTCCAGGGCCATTATAGATTGAAGGAGGACAACCCAGGAATTAGTCATCTCCCAAGGAATACTAGGAAGAAAGAGACTTTTAACAAACATTGCTCAGACAGCAGGCAAGAAATTTAACCAATACAAGCAACGACAAAGGAAATGAAATTAACCCAGATGCAAATATCACCACCACAGGGGAATTCAGGGAAAAGGGAAATGGAGCAAACTGAAGCTCAATCACCAGGACTCTGAGATGGTAACAAAAACAGATCTACTAAAATGGAAATCAAAACTGATCTCTGAGATGAAAACAGAGATACTGTCTAAAGTAAATGATATGATTAATAATGCTAAAGAAGAGATCAGGGGCTTGATAGAATCAGAGATAACAAAAACAATGGAACTTTTAAACAGCTTCAGAGTTCCAGAGGGTCAAAAACAAGAATGAAAGTTTGCGAAGTAGGATGAATGAAGCTGAGGACTGAATTTCAGACCTAGAGGACAGGATTGCAGCCAATGAACTGGAAAGGAATAATTTATGAAAAATGGCAAAGGACCATGAGAAATCAATCCAACAACTCCTAGATGATTCAAAGAACAATTACATAAGACTGGAGTCACTGAGGAAGCAGGAGACAATATGAAAGATTAAAAAAAAACTGTTCAGAGATATAAAGGCGGAAAACTTCACAGGAAAAATAAAAAGAATTGGACATACAGATAAGTGGGGCATACAGGACTTCCAATAGCCATGATATTAAAAAAAATCTATACTTAGGCATATAATCATCAAGGTTCCAGATGTTCCACAAAAAAGTGAAATACTAAAAGCAGTTAGGGGAAAGAAAAACACCACGTACAATGGGAAGCCCACAGGATCACAGCAGACTTTTCAATGCAAACACTCAATGTGAGGAGAGCCTGGAGTGAGGTGTTTCAAGTATTGCAGGAAAATAATTTCCAACCTAGATTGATGTAGCCTGCAAAACTATCTTTCAAAATTGATGGGGAAATAAGATACTTCCACAACAAAGAACACTTAAAAACTTCACAAACACAAAGGCTGCAGTCCAAAAAATTCTAAAAAATACCTTGGAAAAAAATAATAAAAGTCACAAACCCATGAGACCTAGCAGAGTGAACCTATTGAACAAGACAAGAAACTGAACAGAAAACAGTAAAAGCAAAAAATAAAGGAGACAAGAAAAGGAAAACACTATGACATATATAAGTTAGGCCATATGAGTCATAACCATTAATGTCAGTGGCCTCAGTGCACCAACTGAAGGACACAAACTGGCAGAATGGATCAAGAAACAAGATTCTATGATTTGCTGTATACAAGAAACACATCTAATTCAGAAAGAAAGCTATAGACTGAAAGTAAAAGGATGGAAAACAATTCTCCATGCAATGGGAAACTGCAAAAAAGCAGGAGTGGCTATCCTATTTGCAGATAAATTAAACTTTAAATCCAAAATAGACTTTAAACACAAACTGACTAAGAGAGACAAAGAAGGACACTATATTCTTATTAAAGGAACAATGCAAGAGAAAGAAATGACATTTATAAATATTTACACACCAAATTCTAATATACCCAACTATATGAAACAAATTTTACTGGATATGAAAAGCCAGATAACCACTAATTCATTAGTAGTAGGGGATTTCAATACTCCATTGTCACAAATAGATCAAGTGGAAAAAAAATCAATAAGAAAATACTTGAGCTAAACCAAACTTTTGAACAAATGGATTTAATGGATGCTTACAGAGTATTTCAGTTCACAAAGTCAGAATACACATTCTTCTCAGCTGCTCATGGGTCATTCTCCAAAACAGACCACATGTTAGTTCACAGAACATGGCTAAGTGAATGCAAAGAATTGGAGTTATCCCTGTATACTGTCAGACCATAGTGCCTTGAAATTAGAACTCAATTGCAAAAGAAATTCCAAGATCCTTACAAACACGTGGAAATAGAGCAACACTGCTGAACAACCAATGGTCACAGAAGAGATTAAACAGTTTTTTTTCCAGTAAATGATAACCCCATTACAACATAGAGGAATTTAGGGGACAAATGGAAGCTGCTGTATGAGGGAAGTTCAGAGCAGTCAATGCCTACATGAGGAAAGCAGAGTAAGCTCATATAAACAATCTAAAGCTGAACCTCAAGCTAATAGAAAAAGAGGAGAAAGACAAACCCAAAGCTTGTACTAGGGAGGAGATTATAAAGATAAGAGCAGAAATCAATGCAGTGGAGACTAAGAGAATGATACAAAAAAAAAAACCACCCTAATGAATTGAAGAGTTGGTTCTTTAAAAGGATAAACAAAATTGACAGGCTCTTAGCCATCCTTATCAAATGAAGGAAAAAGGCTCAAATCCATGCTATTAGGAATGAGAAGGGGGAAATCACCACAGATCCAGCAGAAGTCCAGAGAATAATAAACACCTACGTTGAGAATTTGTATTCCAATAAGATGGAAAAATGTAGAAGAAAAGGATAGATTTCTAGATACATATGAACTTCCAAAGTTGAACAAGGAAGATATAAAAAATGTTAAACATCCCAATATCAATTTGTGAAATTGAAAATTAACAATAATAAAAAAAACCTACCAACAAAGAAAAGCCCCAGTCTTGATGGCTTTACCGCTGAATTCTAGAAAATGTTTAAAGAAGAGTTAGCTCCACTACTTCTCAAACTCTTCAATGAAATTGAAAGAAAAACAAAACTCTGAACTTCATTCCTGGAAACAACCATTACATTGATTCCAAAAGGAGAAAAAGACCTAACTAAAAGAACTCTAGACCAATCTCCCTGATGAACATTGATGCAAATCCTCAATAAGATACTGGCAAACAAAATACAGAGAATCATCTGGAAGATCATATACCCTGACCAAGTTGAATTCATCCTAGGGATGCAGGGATGGTTCAACATATGTAAATCAATAAATGTAACACACTAAAGACTCAAGGCCAAAAACCATATGGTCATCTCAATAGATGCAGGAAAAGCTTTTGACAAAATCCAATATCTATAGATGTTTAAAACCCTACAGATAATTGAAATAGATGGACTTTACCTCAAACTAATAAAGGCAATTTACAAGAAACCACCAACCAATATTATTCTAACTGGCCAAAACCGAAATATCAGGAACAAGACAAGGATGTCCACTATCACCACTGCTGTTCAATATAGTGCTGGAAACATTAGCTTCAGCAATTAGATAAGAGAAAGAAATAAAACAAAGATAGGAAAGGAAGACGTTAAACTGTCATTATTTGCTGATGACATAATACTCTATATAGAAGATCCTAAAAACTCAACCAAAAGACCGTTAGATTTAATTGGCAAGTTTAACAACATAGCTGGATACAATATCAATGCTTAAAATTCAATAGCCTTTTTTATACACAAAGAACAGACTCTCTGAAAGAGAAATTGAGGAGCCAATACCTTTTACAATAGAATAAAAAATGAAATATCTAAGGATAGATCTAATAAAGGAGGTGAAAGACCTCTACTCTGAGAACTACAACACTCTGAAAAAGGAGATTGAAGAGGATTATCTGAAAATGGAAAGTCCATCTCTTGATTCTGGATAGGAAGAACTAATATTGTCAAGATGGCTATACTTCCACAACTATTATATAGATTCAATGCAATACCGATTTAAATCCCACAGTATATTTCACAGATCTAGAGAAAATCATCCCAAAAGTCATCTGAAATCACAAGAGACCTAGCATGGCAAAAGCAATTCTAGGAAACAAGCACATGGTTGGGGGTATCACAAACCCCAACTTGAAACTATACTACAAAGTCACTGTGATAAAAATACTATGGTACTGGTGAAGTAACAGATCCAAGGACCAATGGAATAAATCAGAAGACCCAGAATCAATTTCAGATGTATTATGCCATCTCATCTTTGACAAAGAAACCAAATATCCCAAATGGATGAAAGATAGCCTCTTTAATAAATGGTGCTGGTAAAACTGGCCTTTAACTTGCCGAAGACTAAAGCTGGATATATCTCTTTCACCATGTACTAAATTAAAATCAGAGCAAATTAGAGACCTAAATTTTAAAATAGAAACACTAAACCTTCTACAAAACAGGTGAGTTAGAACTCTTGGAGACATTAATGTAGGGAAAGACTTTATGAGCAAAATCTCTGTAGCATGAGAACTAGCAGAAGAAATCAACAAATGGGATGTCATCCTACTAAAAAGCTCCTGCACAGCAAAAGAAACCTCTGGCAGAGCAAAAAGCCAACCAAGAAGTTGGGAAAAATATTTTACCAGAAGTTTCTCAGACAAAGAGCTACTATCAAGAATATACAAAGAGCTTAAAAAATCAGCACCCCCAAACTTAAAGACCCAATTCAAAAATGGTCATCTGACATTAACTGACAGTTTTCAGAGGAAGAAGTAAAAGCAGCTAAGAACATATGAAGAATTGTTCAACATCACTAGACATTCAAGAGCTGCAGATGAAAATGACACTGAGATTCCATCTCCCTCCACAAAGAATAGCTCCTGTCTCAAAATTAACATGCAACAGATGCTGGCAAGGTTGTGGGCAGACAGGAACCCTTCTCCACTGTTGGTGGGAAGGTAGACTGGTACAACCACTAGACATCAGTGGGGAGATTCCTCAAAAACCTTGTATAGAGGTCCCATTTGACCTTGCTATTTCCCTGCTAGATATGTACCATGAAAGAATTAAAAGATTCATATCACAGTGACATATGTGCACCCATGTTCATAGCAGCTTAGTTTGAGATAGCTCAATCTTGGAAACAACCCAAATGCCCATCAGCTGGAGACTGGATAAGGAAGATGTGGTTTTTTAATAAAATGGAGTATTACTCTGCTGTAAAGAATGAAAAGTTTGGGTCATTTATATTCAAATGGATGTACCTTCAGGACATACTCATAAGTAAAATAAGTAGATCACAGATCTGTAAATATTGTATGTTTTCTCTAGTATGAGAGACTGAAGATTTAAATGAGCTCTAGAATATATGGTAGATATTGTGAAATAGAAAATATTAAAAGGGAAATGGGTTGTAGGTGTAAGTAACAAGGGGAATGAAAAATATGATGGTAATGAGAAAAGTGAAATAAACCTTCTGTATATAGGGGGTGGGTGTTGTAGCGAGGGTAGGGGAGTGGGAAAAAGTAAGAAATGTGTCATGTGCTGGTATAAGTTCTCAATATTATGTGTGATCATGATATGTATATACAATGTACCAACAAGGTTCCAATTTAAAAAAATCAGTATGTATAATGTTAGCCTTAAGTTTATTTGTAGCTGATAATCATCAAGTTGATGGTGTCATCCTTTATTCCTATTTTTTGATCACTTCAAAAATCATACATAAGTATTTCATTAAATTCTTTTGCTGCATTATGTGATTTTTCTTCTCAAGCTATTAATGTGATGGATTACATTGATCATTACTCCATTCCTGACAGGTGCTTTCACTAGATACAGGATTTTGAGCTGAAAGATCCTTTTTTTCAGTACTTTAGACAATACTATGCTTTGTCTTTTCCTCTCTAGTTTGAGCTTCCTGTAACAGAGGTAAATGGTCTACACGAAATTAGAGACAGATTTGAAGTTAGAGATACATTTTAAGAAATTTTTTGTATACTGGTTATTTTGAAATTACAGACTTTAGTACCTTGTGTGTGTCCTCTGTGGAGAGTGTCATGGTTTATATCAGTAAAAACTGAGATGGTTTCGATTGGATTAGTCAGATGAAGGTGTTGCAGAAAGTGGCATTAAAGAAAGAGTGTAATCAGCTAATTTGTCTCTGAGTATCTACCTTGGCTACCCTTCCACCGAGGTCATGGCTTCTGACAAGTGCCCTTCTTCAGAGCATTGCCCTCTCTATCCACCAGTAATGTCTTCAGGGAAATGGTGGTTACAGAATCCTGTACCACCTCTTGCTTACTCCCTCAGTGTCATGTGATGTTTCCTGCTGGCACTGTGATACTTTAGTCTGCTCAGGAATGATTCTACTTCATCTCCTCATGGAGTGGGTGCCTCGTGGTAAGGTTGGCCAATCAACACCATGGAGCCATGGTAGCACTCAGTAAAGAGTAAACAGAGGAATTGATAGATTTTCATAGAAGAAGAAAAGAAGAGAATGGGATGGCTTGAGAACTTTCTCTTCTCAAATGAATTCACCACGAAAATCTGCACCAACTTTTCCAGTGCCCATGAGTTCTTGAGTTTCTTCTGTTTCACAAAAATCCATCTCCTTCTTTCGAATGTGACCAGCAGGCCCTGCTGTTGCTGCTGCTTGCAGTGCTTTTAATCACCTGTGTGAAAGTTTGATGGGGTTATGAAATATGGCCCCTGAAGGTCTCCGAACTGCCTTTTCCCTTCCTCAAATGGTGAATAATCATTGAACTGCTCCACAGTTTCTGATATGAAGTTCAAATCAAGCCATGAAAAAACCCATATTTCACTAGGTAGCATATTTTTGGTTTCTGGCAGTAAATTTTCCTCACTCTCACCGTGCTGTGGGACACATTTGGAAAGGTCAGTTTGGCACTGTGTAAATTAACCAGAGGACCACTGCAGTTGAGTGAAATCTATTGTAAATGTGTATTGATGCGCTTTGCATGGGGTTGGGGGCAAGGCTTATGGGCCAGGGTGATTTGTACAAAAAAGGAAAATTGTATCATTGGCCTTAGAATCACTGTTATTGTCATGCTGAGTGATCACTGGAGTGTTGGGATGGGAAAATGACAGTGCCATTCATTTCCCAATTGGTAAGTCTTGACATTCTGCCAAGGTTGGTGCAATAGCTCAGTGTCATGAATTTGTATCCTTTCAAGTATAAGCAGCACTGTCATACTGCTCCAAATAGAGTGTGACATTTCCCTTATCTGTTTCAGTGGAGCCCCCTAGAATTGTGCAGAGTACAGGCTGCACTACCATAAGGGCAGTGCTGAGTTCCACCGCAGCAGATCTGGAAGGAGGCAGCACAGCCCAAAGCTTAGAGTGAGGGCTCTGAGATTAGATGGACCTAAGTAGAATCACAGATTTTCTTGTATGGCATTAAAAGATGGCATATCTTTTAATTTTTCTAAGCCTCTCTGGGTCCTCATTTTAAAAATAATGATACCAGCAATACTTTTATGTGTGATTTTGATTAAGAAATTAAATAATAGAAACAAGGTATTTTGTATAGAATGATAAACAGTTTCTTAATGTTACCTGTTAAAGCTCTTATTATTTCAAATGCAGGTTCTTCATGGAGTTGTAGACCCCAGGGAGGCCAGAATGATAGTGTTGAATGGGAGAGCTTAAAAGGAAACCCAGCTTATCATGCCTTGATCAGAATTCTTAGTTCATACTGGATTCATTTTCCATCCTTAGTCAATATAGCTTTTGCACAATGATCTAATCAACTCATTCATTTTTCCCAATTATGTTAATTGAGCATGTTTTCATTTTCAGACACTGATAGGTTCTGAGAAGCATCAGTGAGTAGACAACAGATGTATCATATCTAAAGCCCTTTACATAGCCCCTACCTGCCTGCTTGAGCACCATTACTAATGATCTAGTTTTACTTGCAAGAAAGGTGTGATTAGGAAAGGAAGAGGAATAAGGAAGGGACAAAGGAGAGGGAGCTGGGAAGAAATGGGAGAATGCTTAAGAGACTTTTTTATGGTGAATGCAGTGAGAACTACTAGTCTGAGGCCTTGAGTCTTTGCTACTTTGGTTGCCTCCTAAAGTCTACCTTCAACAATCAATCAGTATCAATTTATTATGCACTTACTATGTCTCAGGTATTGTAGAAGGCACAAGGAATATACCATGGTGAATGTAGCATTTATAGCTTAATGATGAGAACAAAAATTAAGGAAGTATTTACTCAGATCAAAGCAAATGTCTAAAGAAGCACAGAGTTTGCCAGTGCTTATAACAAGGGGGAAACAGCCAAAGGAAGCTTCCTTGTGGGAAAGGAATTTGATGGAGACTTCAGTAGATGACAGACTTGCAGATTGAGCATTGGGAGGAGAGCAGCTTCTGATCATTATAACCTTTCTCAATATAGAAATGAGGAGCTATTTCTCAAAGCATTCTTTCTACTTGGGGGATTGATCTGTGTATAAATGTTTGCTGAGTGACAGAATGAGGAGCTGGATAGATCATCTATTCTCACTGAGTGAATGACTGAATGAATAAAGTCCCGCATTAGAAAAAATCCTGATAGATGCTCTGAATCAGGATAATGGGCATCTCAATGGATTGAGGAGAGCATGTTCACCACTATCTTGACTACACACTCCTCTTCTTCCTGAGATTTGGCTGTTGTAGTTTCTTTCTTGAACCTTTCTTTTTAAATTGAATACAAATAGCTCCTTCTTTGAAAAATCACTTAAATGAGTGCCAGGCATAGTGGCTCATGCTTGTAATCCCAGCACTCAGGAGGCAGAGAAAGGAGGATTGCTGAGTTCGAGACTTGCCTGGGCTACATAGTGAGCTCAGGGCCAGCCTGAACAATAAGCGAGACCCTGTCTCCAAAAAAAATCACTTAAATGATGCAGAATATAATTTCTCTCTTTATGGTCCAAAAAGATTGCAGACCTAGAAATTTTGCACATGAAAGGAATCAGGAACTTCTGAAAATGCTTAGGTTGGTCATAGTTTACCACTCCACAAGAAGCTTGAGGAAATATTACCTCTATTGAAATCAGTGCTAATGATGTGCTGTGCAGCAAGACTGCCTTGGAGTCCAAGTGCTGGCTGTTTTTTGTTGATCTATCTTAGGCCAAGTTGGAAGGCAATGAAAAATTACCCCATTTGGTGCCTCGTTTACACAATATGGATCTTGGTGGAGCTCTGAGGGTTTTATTAATAATAGCATCTGATAGTTTATTGGACATGTGGTACCCAATTACTGGATTTGACAGTACAAGGTATATATTAATGACTTATTAGGGTTGACCTGGCTGACAATTGATCACTAATGAGGCAGACTTGCTTGCATCTAGGCGAAATAAGATTTTGAAACTTGTTTAGCCAGCCCTGCATGAGTGCCTTAGCTGAAGTGATCTACTAAATGAGTGATAAATATTTCATGGAGAGCATTTTACAGCACCCATTTTACTATTTTTTTTAAGGATAACTAGATGATTACTAGGAAATCCCAGTTGGTAGTTGCCTTTGGTGTTTAGTTCTTGATATGCAGGCTTGAAACAAGTATTGCTGTCATTAGGAGCTTTATCTTGCTA
The DNA here is from genome assembly GCA_004025085.1 of Thryonomys swinderianus. Taxonomy (NCBI): domain Eukaryota; kingdom Metazoa; phylum Chordata; class Mammalia; order Rodentia; family Thryonomyidae; genus Thryonomys; species Thryonomys swinderianus. The sequence goes on from PVIC010000290.1 coordinate 129,027, forward strand.
CATGTGGTAATAGTGACTGGGAATTTTATTCCGGGATTGGTTTGTGGCCAGCAAGCTTTTTGGGTTTGTAGAGACAAAGCACAGTTTTTGTATGTTTTTAAATGTCACAATAAATTAACTCATTGTATCCACAGCTGTGATTGCTCACTGGTGCAAAGGTGAAATAGGTTTCCTTCCTTTTGACCCTGGATTGAATAAATACATGGTTTCCTGAAGATATTGTGTGTATATTTTCTACAAAAAAATACTCTGGGCCTATTTTACAAATTTCAATCTTCCATCTAACCCCTTTCCTCTTTATATTAATGGATTTCACTTAATTGAATTGGATGCCACAACTGACAAGTGCTCATTCTGAATTTGAGCTCCATATCCCCAAGAAGACATTTTCTCAGTAACACTTAGCAAAATGATCTCTATCAAACCACTGGTGCAGTTAGAATTTAATTTGCTCTATCAGCTGCCATTGTCATGCTACTTAACCTTAAAAAAGTAATTTTCCTCAAGAGTTCATAATTCCTTTTATATTTCTTCTTTTTCTCCCTCACGTGATGAATTAATAAACTCTTAAAAGAGAAAAGACTGGGCAAGAGTGACAGGGAAGGAGCAAGCTTGTTTTGTCCTCTTTTTTTTTTTTAGCTCTTCTCTACATATCTTTCACCCATCACCAGGAATCTGATCTTTACCCTGTCAGGTGGAATGTTATGCTTTCCTCAGCAGCTCTCCTGCCCATGCTAGCTATAGCTAGCCTTTAAGAAAGAGAGATGAAGAGGCAGGAACGGCTTTGAAAAGGCAAAGAAACCATTAGCTACTACCCGCAGAGTTGATATTTTTGCTTAATGTGTAGCCCACACTAACTGTTCCCTTTTCTGTTCTATGTAGAGCACTAGTTCTCAATTATGGATAATCCCCCCTTGCCCAAGGTACTTTGGCCAATGTTGGGAGACAGTCTTGGCGATCACCACTTGTATTGGAAGTTTCAAGGGGGATGATGTAATGTCTGGAGGCCAAGGGTGCTGGGTTAAATAATGCCCCCCATTTTTGTCCACTCAAAATGTGTGCATGTGACCTTGTTTGGAAATAGGATCTTTGTAAATATAGTGAAATTAGAATGAGATTATACTGGATTAGGACGGTGCATGGTCTCATGACTGGTGTGCTTAGAAGAGGGAAATTGGCATGTACTCTCTGGAAGAGACAGGTGAAGGGGAGATGACCATGTGAAGACACAGGTAGACTGGGGTTATGCTGCTACAAGCCTGTGAATGCCAGAGAATGCCAAGGACCACTCAAAGCTGGAAGAGGCAAGAAAAGACTTTTCTTGAGGCTTTGGATGGATCATGGCTTAGTGATAGCTTGCATTTGGACCATTAGTCTCTCTAGAATTGTGATAAATAAATTTTATTTTAAGCCTTTATGATTTGTGTGGAAACACATCTCTAGACAAATAATTAGCAAGAAATAAATAAAATAGAGATACTGCTTACCACTCCACAGTTCATAGGACAGTCGCCTACAATAAAGAAAAACCCACAATGTGGGTGGTGATGTGTCTGAGAAACTCTTTTGCAGAGCTCAGGTCTTTAGCTCTGCTTTAAGACTTTATTATATATACTCTATATACACAGGGTTGCAATCTTTCACCTGATTCCTATGTATCATTTAACTTTTTGGTGGTTTTGTGTTGACATATCAACTAATATTGATTTTGAGAAGGCAAGGGGCACACATTTTCTTCTTTGATTTTTCCAAAAATAATCCGTACACATACACTAAGAACTCAAAATGTGCCACTCAGAGAATGAACAGAGCTGTCAACTCAGGATTCCCTTACAGCAGACCTATCCACATTCAGGTCTCTGGAGCATATTCTGAAGTCTTGAAGTTGTATATTCCCCAGGTGTGATTGATGCTCCCAAAGTCTGAGATGTCTTTGTGAAAGCTGTTAACCCAGCAGAGAAGGCTGGATGTGATTGAGGTGTAGAGGAAACATGATCTATTTGAAAGAGTGTGGACTAGAAGGCAGGAGAATGTTCGCATTTTCATTTCTTTGAGCAACTCACATTTTTCTCTCTGAACTTCAGTTTTCTCTTTCATAAAACTACAGCAGTGATACAGAGTTACTGTGAAGATCAAATAGGTTATAACATAAAGAGTGATGGGTACTATGCAAAATTTTTACTTTTTTCCATATAAAAACTGGGATAAGCATCTCCTGTTTCACAAAAGTGTCACACAGTCCTGTGCTGTGCCTCTGAGCTATTTTTACCAATAGCAGTAGTAAGCCACGATGATCGACTGCTTAGTCCCTAGCTTGCATCTGTGGTCAGTTAAAGTCAGTAGTGAAGTCTACCACCTGAGAATAAAGAAAAGGTGTGAGCATGGTTAATTGATCTCAGTAGTATGACTCTCAAAGCTAGAACACAGTAATGTTAAATAAAATGAGAAGTATATTGAGATAGGAAACTGTCATCCAGAAGATCTCAAGCCATCTTTTTTTTTTTTTTTTTTTTTTGAGACAGGGTCTCACTTTGCAGTTCAGGCTGGCCCTGAGCTCACTATGTAGCCCAGGCAAGCCTCGAACTCAGCAATCCTCCTGTCTCTGCCTCCCGAGTGCTGGGCCAAGCCATCTTTTGTTTGCTGTTTTATTTTTTATTATTTTTTAAAAATTGAATTCTTTATTGGTACATTTTATATACATCTCACAATCACACATAACATTGGGGCATTTGTACCAGTATATGACACAAGTTAGTTCTCATTTGCTAAGTTTTATTTTTTAAGGCAGGGTCTTGCTATGTAGCCCAGCCTGGCCTCGAACTCAGTGATCCTCCTGCCTTAGCCTCCCAAGTACTGGGATTATAAGCCTGCACTGTCATGACTGGCTATTTCTCTTTAGGAGTTTATGCTCTTCCAGGTTCTATGTAGGACTCTCCATGACCTCATGGTATATTCTGTGATGGAAAAGTATGCTGAGTCACAGTAAGGTTTTCAGTAGAATATTTCAGAGAAAAGAAAATCAAACATGAAGTGCATTTAAGTGATATTCAAGTGAATAAGTCTTTGTATCTAAGACCAGAATTTGGGCAAGCAAAGTCCAGGACTACAGTTTCCTTATAAGTTAAGAATAATTGTCATAGTTATGCCAACTCTGCCATACAGGGAATTTATGATGACAGCCCATGTGCAGACAAAGCATGGTCTTTGCCCACCATTGCTAGAGAACCATTATACCACTGAAGGTTAATGTCCTCATTCTGTGACACATAATAGGTCCAGATTTGATCCTTCAGGCTATGTGGCATCTGTTAATCTAGTCTGTATGGACATTGAGGGAGCCACTTGAACATTTTTTGAAGGATTGATAAAATATAATTTCATCTTATTGGTGATCATCATTTAAGACTTATTAAGTGTTTTTGTTTTACCAAGATGATATGAGCAGATATTTGACCACTAGAAGAATAAAGGTTAGCTTCCTACTACCTTATCGAATTAAGAGTCTCATACTTAAAGTCTCACAGTTTTTAGATTCCTGTAATTTTATATGCAGAAGAATCAAACATGAGATATTTATCATGAATTTTAGTGAAGTACAAGGGACAAGTGACTTTGGGACCCTTCATTATCCCTTTCTTACCCTTTCTGCTCCATCTCCCAGCTGAGCCCACTTATGACATCAGAAGTTTTCTTTTATACTTTCATTTTGGTTAATCTAGTTTTAGTAAAATACATAGGAACTGTGTGCCTTGAGTCTTTAATCTCCGTTGAAAGTGAATTCCATTCTGTCAGACACAGGATTTATAGGCCTATTCAGATACTCCATCTACTTCCTGTGAGAGGTGGTGCCCACCTCCTGAACACTGTTGTAGTTTCTGTTGGGTGACAGACACTTGCCCTGAGAAGCCAGGTGTTCCTTCCTACACTCTTCTTGAAAAGCTGAGCTGACCAGCAGGAGACTGGCGTTTCTGTTTCTCAAAGTCATTTCTGGACACAAATGCAATGCTACAAAGGAAGTGTGAATTATGGAACCTGAAGCTACCAAAGCAAAGATACAGAGGAAGATTTAATATGCTGGAGGTAAATGCTGGCCAATTAGATACAAGATATAGGAGGAAGTTTTCAAAAAATTATTTACCACTCCTTTTTGTTGTTGACTTTGAGATAGTTGATCTTTGTACCCCCTTTTGACTTATTTATTCTTGGAAAACTGTGAGCCAACATGATAAAATAATATACTCAATGCTAAGTATTTTTCCTTGTCTCCTTTTACTTTTTCTTTATCGCTCAGACTTGTGGAGGGCAACATTAAAATTATTAGCACTTTAATTTTTATGTAAAGTTCTATGTATTAAAGACCTCCAGCTAACTTTAGCTTTTGGCAGTTAAAGCCCAGTTTTTCCAGCACCATTTGTTAAAGAGGCTGTCTTTCCTCCATTGGGGATATTTGCTTCCTTTGTCAAAGGAGGCAAACCATGCACAAAACTAAACCCAAAATGGATACGAGACAGAAACAATAAGCCTGCTGGAAAACAGGTTAGGTAAAACTCTTGGAGACATTGGCTTAGGCAGAGACTTTATGAATAAAACCTCTATAGCACAAGAACTAGCAGAAAGAATCAACAAATGGGATCTCATCCTACTGAAAAGCTTCTGCACAGCAAAAGAAGTCACTGGCACTGCTAAAAGACAACCAAAAACATGGGAAAAAATCTTTACTAGCTGTTTATCAGACAAAGGGCTATTATCTACAATATATAAAGAACTCAAACAGATCAGCCTCCCCAAGTTTAAAGACCCAATTCAAAAATGGGCATCTGAAATGAACAGACACTTCTCAGAGGCAGAAGTCAAAGCAGCCAAGAAGCATATGAAGAAATGTTCCATATCACTGGTCATTTGAGAGATGCAAATGAAAACAACACTGAGATTTCATCTCACTCCACAAAGAATGGCTGCTATCACAAAACCAACCAACAATAAATGCTGGTGAGGCTGTGGGGAGAAAGGAACCCTTCTCCACTGTTGGTGGGATTGCAGACTTGTGCAACCATTGTGGGGCTCCGTGTGGAGATTTCTCAGAAAACTAGGACTAGGGGTCCCATTTGACCCTGCTATCCCCCTGCTAGGAATATACCCAAAATAATTTTAAAAAATCATATTGGAAAGACAGATGTACACCCTTGTTCATAGCAGTTAAATTCATGATAGCTCAATCTTGGAAACAACCCAAATGCCCATCAACTAGAGACTGGATAAAGAAGATGTGTTTTTTAAAAAAATAAAATGGAGCATTATTCTGCCATAAAGAATGACAAGATTGATTCATTTATGTGCAAATGGAGACACCTGGAGGATATACTAATAAATGAAATAAATAGATCACAGATAGGCAAATACTGGATCTTCTCTTTGATATGAACACCTGTAGATGCAAATGAGCTCTAGAAATTATGACAGTTCTTATAGAATGGGAAATTTCCATAGGAAATTTGGTGTGGGAATGTAATGAGGGGAAGGAATAAATATGATTCAGAAAGAAAATAAAAGAATATGTATAAAGGGGGTGGGGAGGTGTGGGTGGGTAGGGATATAGGTAAAAATGAGAATTAACTTGTGTCATATACTGGTACAAATTCCCCAGTGTTATATGTGATTGTGAGTTGTATGTAAATTGTACCAATAAAGATTTCAATTTAAAAAAAAAGACCTTCAGCTAAGATAACCTTTTAAGATGGGGCAAAAAAGTAGTGCAGTAGTTCTGAGAGGATCATTTATTGGAATCTATCAGTGTGTCAGAAAAATGTAAAATTTTTTCTTTCAATATAAAAACATTAAAAGAGATGTGTTAAAAATTCTGGCGGAAGTATGTCATTTTCATGAAGTATCTGTTGAAGAAATTCAGATGGGTAAGAAATGGTTGATTAAAAATTTTAGTTGTGTTTCCAATTATTTCTCCTTTGTTCAATGATATGTTATCCATTGTAGTTTATCCATCTTGCTTTGTAGAATATCCAAAGAGGGGGATTTGCTTGGTTTGGCAATAGGCTATCTGAAAATACTCATGGTGTGCCAGAAAGGAGTAATACAGTTTCATAAAATTCTATTTGTAAAATTAAATTGGCAAAGATCAGGACAGTCTTGCAGCTTCAATCTGGTATTATGCCTATAAACAAGGGATATCAATACAAAGCAATGTTCTTAACTGTGAGGACAAATCTTATTGGTAGCCACTGAGGTCAGGCTCAGGTCAAGCTTCATTTAGTAATGAAAAGAGAAGACTGTGGAGAACATTAACAAAACCTATCATAACTCTAAAGGAAGGTCTTTCCTTGCCAGGGGAATGAAATAAATGCTCTTCTTATTTCCTCACATTTAGAAAGCTTTGCCAATCACTTTGGAATGTGTGTTTTTATGATAAAGTCATTCAATGGATAAGGGAAATAATGCAAGTGGTAGAGAAATGCAGGTGTAAAAGATGTTTATCTTGGAAACTACAAGACCGATCATCTGGATGGAAGTCATTGGAATTTGGTTTTTAAAAGGGATGGTGAAGTATGCAAACAGCCATAGAGGAAAGATTTGATAAGAAAGAATACTCAACAATTGAATCCAGACTTCGAGGGCAGTGTGGAAATTTAATCAGAAGCATGGACCAGCATTTGAGAGATGAGAGTGATATGCCTACCATCCAATACCATGGCCTTGTATTGGATGATGAGAAACTGGCCATGGTTGTTGCTGGGATGAACTTAATGTACCTTTGATAAGGCATCTGCTATTTTTTCTCCTTGTGTGGCTCAAAACAGAATGCTGATATATCACAAAACAATTCTTTAGTCCTAGGGTGCGTAGCTCTGTGCAGGACACTAACAAGGCAGATGATTTGCACCTGTTGCATGACAAGATGCAGACACTGAAAAGCATAGCTGCTGTGACTTCCCTCTGCTTGAGCAGGGGCTCTGCCCAGATATGGCACCTGGAGAATGGGACCTGTGCTTTCTCCCAGAAGTTACTCTGTGATGAAAAATTGAGTAGACTAACTGTTAAGATAAAATTGGTGTCATGTGGGCTTTAGGTAGGTGTAGTGATAAAGAGGCTTATTTGATATGTTGGACATGGCAGAGATATAAAGAGAGCATGGAGGGCCTGCACTATGTGATGATTGACAGTATGGTAATCCTACATCTGATGTCAGATGGTTGATGGGTGGATCCTTATTAGTAGATGAGATATGTAGACATGTTTTAAATTCTTGGGTAAGAGAAGAACAAAGAGCATGGTCCACTCATTATATATCTTATAATATTTAAATACATTATATATTTATAGTACACATATAATGTATATATTATATATAATAAATATTATATATTTATTATTATTAAATATATTATTAAATCTATATCTGTATATAATATAACATATATTTACACATATTTTTATTATATATGTTTATATTATATAACTATTATATTATACATATTAGTATATATCAAATATTAATATTTTATGTTATATAGTATTAATATAATTATAAAATATATTATATAATTATATAATATATATCATATATATTACATAATATATCATGTTATATCATATAACTATATATGATATATCATATAATATATGATATAATATAATATTATTTTATAATTATTATATTATATTATATAATTATATATGGTATATCATATAATATATCATATATATGATATATCATATAATATGATAGAATGGGACCTGTGCTTTCTCCCAGAAGTTACTCTGATGAAAAGTTGAGTAGACTGACTGTTAAGACAAAATTGGTGTCAGGTGGGCTTTAGGTAGGTGTATATCATTATATATTATATAATATACATATAACTATAATTATATAATTATATAATATAAAATATATAATTATATATTGTTATTTATAATTACATACAACTATATATTATTACATATTATAATTATAATTATACATTATATCGATAATATATAACCAATATTATATTATTATATTATTATAATTAATAATATATTAATATAATTAATAATTAATTATTCAACATCAACAATTATATAACAGTTAATTAATAATTAAATAATAATATATTATTAAAATAAATAACAATATGAT